>JABSTL010000040.1:0-32830 GCA_013759095.1 Fusarium sp. NRRL 29148
GGGGCCTGTTGAACAAAGAGAAGCCCAATCAGGGCAGCACGCAGGGTGCAGAGGCAAAGCAGCATCCGCTGCAGCGAAGGGGGTGGAGGGGGGGCTAATTTGCTGGAATGTGCCACCACCAGGCACCACAGCGAAACGGAGCAGCAGCGCCTACGAATGTGCCCAAGATTGTTGCACTAAATATTTGGCCATTACTTGGTTTCTTTACCCAAGTATAAGAAGCAGACTTACCAGGCGATACACAGGACTACCACGGCCACCAAAACCAAGCAGCAAGAGACCAAGTGACATAGTACCCATGCTTATCGACGGAGCAAGGTGAATGCGTATGTGCTGTATGGGAGAAGCAGGGTAAATGTGTATTGTATCAAGTGCGCTGGGTAAATTTGTGCGTGATGCTAAAGTCCTGCTGTCGTTGCTCTTTCCCAGTCTCCTCATGAGAGTGCATTAGGAAGGCGTTAGGAATAAGCGACGTCCTCCCATGAGCACATGTGTTAGGAAAGAGCAATACTATCATCACTAAAGAAAGAAAGAGCGAAGTGACTAGCAAGTCGTTACTACCTCAAACAAGCTTGGCACTGAGATAAATCTCTTATTAATGATTATCAAGATTCTCAGTACATGAAGTAATGCAAGATAATACTTCAAGTTCCAGAGGTCCAACATTAGATATCGAATACATATGTGATCCTCCCTATTGCGAACTGAAGGTTGATGTCGTCGCATTAAACAACACCGCCACACATTTGGATTGACCAATGGTTAAGAGCAATGCCACCAAAAAGCATACGGACCATACCCTGGGTAGGGTTGATCGTGATCGTATGGTTATGGGAAATTACATGTCAGTCAGGCTGCGATTTGTTCCAATTTACTACGAGATATAAGGTATATCATGTTTACGCAACTTACGTGAGGCAAAGGTTGTGTGATAAGCATGAGTACTGCCAATATCAATGGCTTTTGCATTTAAAGTGGTTGCACGAGAACCCAGTACACGAGATGCAGGATCCAACGATTGATGGCAATGTCAGCTTCGGCTTGGTACGTCCTGGAAGACTTTCTGTCACTAACGATACTCTTGTCGTTCAGTTGCCTGTCCATACCACTCAAATGTAAAGTCGGTGGATGGCGTACTGCCCGAGCGGTTAAGATAGGTGCTCCAAGATCAGTTTGAGCCCCGATTAACGCGGAGTTTAAACGAAAGAAACGAGCTGTGTTAAGAAACTCAGAATAAAACAATATCTCCTTTAAACGAATTATATGATTGAAAAGTCAAAATGTCTCTGCAGCAATACGCGAGGTATAGCCAATAAGGCCTCATCTAATGAGATAACACAATACAATGCTTATTTTCAGCATATCATAATGTAAGGCATCATACACTACGCCAAACAAAAAAAAACACAATAACCTTAAAGTCAAGTCTCAATGTCATACAGCACTGCTGCCTTCAACCTTATGATCCAAATGAACAAGTGGCCTCAATCCACGAGCATAAAAAGATGTTTCCCCCGGCCTTGACAGGCCGAATGACTTTATATGATAGTGTTTAAGAATGAAACGGTCAGTCAGGGGGGTATGAGATCCGAAGAAAGATTGCTTATGCCGTTTTTACAATATGATGGGTATCTTACGTAGCAGGTAACCGATGTGTATGCCATTTTAGATGAAATAACTGCGTACGCCATATTTACCTTTGCTGATGTGTTGCGTCGCTTCACATCACGGTCAGTACAGGACACATTTGTGGCTTGTGGAAGTGAGGGTATATATTCATATTACTCCTTGCAGGAGACGGTCTATCTGCGTTTATACATACATAGTGTTTCATGACTAGTAACTGGCTAGCTGAAACAAATATAATGCCTCTGGGGCTGGAATCATAACACAACGTTGAATGACAGGAGATTCTCCTACATCATCAAACCGCCAAAGAGGGCAGCAATGGCACCGCTCATAAGACCCCATTGGATCTGTCCTCGAGCCTCAATACCGGCGTTACCACTCTCGGTTGCTGAAGCGCTGGCAGCAGTTCCGCTCTCTGTAGCAGTTGCGGTAGCGGTACCAGAGGCAGAACCTGAGGCGCTTCCTGTCTCAGCGGAGCCAAGCTTACCACCTCCGGTGGATTTGGGAGCAGAGCTATCTTCAGAGTCGGCGGCGGCCTTGGCGTAGTTGTCAAAGCTCTTAGCACCACTGGTACTATTCGTTTGTTAGTATATGTAATGTTGATTACAAGATATTGCAACTTACGGAGCATTTATAGCTCCCACCATGCCTCCTTGACAATGTCCCTGGACAGCGCAGTAGTACCAGATGGGATCCTCGGTGTTGACCTCGATGGTGAAGACCTTATCGCTGACCTTGGTCTTGACATTCTGGTCACCGCTGAAGAAGGCAGTGCTGTTGATGGGCTCACAGGGCTTGGCGAAGCTGCTCTGGGCAACGGAGTGGAAGCCTTCATAGAAATGGAACTCTACCGTATCTCCAACCTTGGCGGAGGTCTGAGCAGGAGTGAAGTTTAGGCCATTCTCTCCAACCTTGACGATATGGACGGCAGCAGAGACGGTGCTGGCAAAAAGGGCCAAAAGCTTGATGGGAGAGGCGTGCATTTTAAGCCGTTGGGGTTGGATATTGCTTTGAATATATTGGTGATATTGGCTGTGATGGTGGTGGTCGTGATGATGGGTTTGGAACTGTTTTGGATGTTTGTTGTGTTTACAAGTATGAGTGTGAGTGTGCAAGTGTTTGTTGATGATACAATCTCATTCTTGGTAGTTCATTCCTCCTCTTTATAGTCATTCTAACTGATGCCAATTATATGAAGTCGGGTCGAGGTCGAGTTTAACTTCGTCCCCTGTCGGCCTTGCGGTAGGGTCCTCTAGGGTCGTCTGCTAACCTAAAACCAGGATGAAGCACAGGGGCGGCCGCCCTACCCCAAACATCCATTTGGCAGGCTAGGCGGGACAACAAACAGTGAGTGGCTGTGTCTTAGTCTCCCGTCGGCATATACATACAGATCCAGGTGCTGTGCTAGGTTTCCAGCGGCTCCGTATCGTCGCGGACAGTTTGATGCCCCCGAACCAGAATTGGTTTCGTTTAGTGTTTTCTGTTTGACCTTTCTCCTCGAAACTCTTTGAGCGCTAGATCAAACCGGGTTCCAGACCGAGCCGAGACTCCCTGTGTAGCAAGCCATGTTGAAGCTCGATAATTCGGCATTTTGGTGCCGACTGAGAGCCCGTACTCTGAAGCGCCCTGGCTGGCTTACACGTTTCACTTGTGCGCCAATGGAGGTAAGCCACTGCCGTGATATCCAACATTGTATGGGGCGGCATTGAACGAGGCTACAAGTTATGCTGACGTTGAAATGTATTCATAGATCTCACTGTAAGCTTTGGGGTGCGGAATACTTGGCCCGAATTGTCTGTTGTATATAACGTTAAGCGCTGGTCCTTTTTGGTTCATCGAATACGAATCCCACATTCTCGCCGATTTTAAGACAAGCATATTCGCAATTCAGATCTGAACGGTCGAAATACCGAAGCTAGCAGCACCCCAGGCATCTCTAGCCCTCGGTTCGCCTAGTATAATACGGTTAATGCTATCGATGTTGTCAAAGGCGAGGCCTCCGAGTAGGTATGCGTTCTCTCGTGTCAGACTCAGGATATGTAACCATACCTAGTTTGGAGACATTGTACCAGTAAGTTTGTGACTGTGGTGATGCGGATACGAGCCTTGTTTGGCCCTTGGCTCGAAACGACTGGCAACATCTCGACTAGTACAAACACAAAGGAAGGACTCGTAGCATCGAATGGTGTAGGGGATGTTTCTCGGACTCCAGTAGCATGTCACTGCAGCTTCCCCGACAGCATTGTCTTGATAGAATGTTGCTCTGGCATGTTGCCTGATTGCACACATCCGCAGCACAACAATGCCATGACAATTTACATAATGAACGCCGAGATACGCGAAAGTACTACTGCAGCTTTCTTGAATACGACTGCAAGTTTCGGTGAAGACTGTCAGAAGCTCCATGTAGTATTCTCGTCGGGTGCCTTGTGTTCCATGATGCTGACCGAGGTCTTACCCTAAAGACATCATTATCAATCACTAACCCGGTTGGCATCCTCAGGCATGAATTCTCGATGTAGAAGCTATAGGAATTATACTTCACGCTTGTCATCACTTGTCATCGTAGAATATATGGTGAGTCCCACGAAGCTTTAACTAGGGAATGTATTTGATCTTATGAACCTGCGCCACGATCGACACGTAGGTCCTCAGCTTTGTAATGTGTTGGTAAATCTCAGCTAAGTCGTTACCAGTGGCGGGGTTCAAGCTTCTCGAACAATGATGGTCGGCGAATGCTTTATTCAACCGAATCGCAGGCTTAAATACCCAATTGAGGTAATCGCCAAGGCCAACTCGAACTCAAAGGAGATGAAGCTCTCCACACGCAGCCGAGCTGTCACGGCTCAGCACCTTCCGAAATGTTGCAGCGCAGAGCAGCTACCTCAACAGGCTCAACTGAGGCAGTAGTCACGTGCAGCTACCCATAGCTCCTGTTGGCCTAGCAACTTGAGGTAGTCAACAGCGCACGGGCCACCGCCAAAAATTCCTCTATATAAACTCGAGCTTCCTCTCGTCTTCTGCTCTTCTTTTCCTTTCTTCTTCATACTTACCTTGCTTGGAGTTTCCTCGCTCATGAATGAGGAACCTCAGTGTGTGACGGCCTGCATTGCACATCGCGGAGTCGTCCGCACTTCATTGTCCTTCGGGGCCATGAGAGGCGTAATTTTTGATTTATAACCTATCTTTCATTGTGTGCTCGGCTTGATGCTGGGTCATGAAGAAGGATCTAGATAGAAACGGCAAGGTGCCTAGGCGCTGGAAGTTTTGTACATCGGGTTGCAGCAGGCAAACATCCCTTTTGGCGGTCTAGAGATTAAGATCCTGCATGTGTATCTTGGTATGGCGATGTAGATCCCAGGCTAAGTCAGGTGGTTGTGCACTTGGCCTATTACTTGCGCTGCTGATAAGAGACTTGCCACCTTGGCTTCTAATCCTTGTCTCTGCGTTGAAGATTCAACCAGCAATATGCTGATGCTGATTGGATTTAATCCCTGAAAAGATACATGCTGTAGTGTCAGGACCGGTGAAGGGATGAGGCTGGCAAATTGCGAGGACGCACTCTTGAGCGCGAAACGCGGCGGCAATGCAATTGCGCACATTAATGTCACGAACAAATAACGGATGCTATGTTTAATAGAAGTTGTGTTCATATTAACTCAAATCGTATCCTACACTCCGTCGTGATAGTCCCACATAATTACATTCTTCCTCAACTCCCAAAGTTATCATGATATTGTTGTGCTCTTTACTGCTTCTTCCACTGTCCAGCATTCTCTACACCCTTGGAGATACTGTCGAGTCCGCCCTGAACGCCAGTTCCCAAATTGCCGATTCCGTCCCCGATGGGGCGGCCAGCGTCGCCGGTCGCGGAGGTAACTGTGTCTCCTAAACCACGAGTCGCCGCTCCGGTGACTCCCCCAACTGTGCGACCCAAGCCACCGACAGTGTTGCCAACGGTACTGGTGAGGAAGTTAAGACCTCCTCCTACCGTTTCGCCGACGTTGCCGGCTGGATTGCTGTTCTTGTTGCTGTTGTTGTTCATGATAGTAAATTTGGTGGTTTAATGGTGTGGTGTTTTGCTATTGTGGTATTTTGGTAGTGTGCTGCTGGTGTCTTGAGATTTGTTTTGAGGCTTGAGATCTTGTAGGTTGCAGATGAATAATACTAGAATCCGTGGAAAGAAGCCTCTCTTAAATATATCTCCTCTTCCCATCGGAATCCCAACAATATCTTGTCCTGTAAATCATCAGCCAGGCTGCATCACCGAATGACGTCAGTTGGCCGTTCATTGGATCAACATCTAACCACACCAGCCACACCACACCTCTAAAATGACGTCCCTCGACAGATATTTACGCATTCTGGTGTTTGAGATGCATGCAGAGGTGTCCCGCCTCAGTGATGTTATAGGGCAGAAGAGCATCACTAGCAGGCATGTCCAGACAATTGCCACGGTGAGTTTATGTCATGATCTGGACCTTTGGACCCTTGAAAGGCCGGAGAGATACCCTTTGTGGCGCATATGTCCGTTAGCTGTCAGGCTGTGAGGCTGTGACTGGTCGAGCAAGAGAATCGCGACGATATTGTGCAGGTTTCGATGCGCACCTTGAGATCTCTGTGCGATGCGAGATGCCGAGTTACATCGTCATGGCGACAAGATCTTGGAAGGCCATGACGTTGGACGCGCACGCATGAGCACCATGTGAACAGATGTGTAATGTCATAGGAAGATGTGGAAAAATCAACATGGGCATGATCATCATGCCCGGCTTTTAGTTATGCTGTTCTAATAAAACTCAACTGAACCAAGGAATGCGCTACCTAACCAATGTTGAACTCGTCTGCCGCGGAATTCATCAGCATCATACTCTTCTTCCTGATAATGTTCTGGTTTTGCCTCTCATCTCCAGCTGCCTGTTCTGTATTCTTCTCAACACCCCTATTCGTCCGCTTCTTAGTCTTCCTCTCCACACCTGCGCCGATGCCCCCAGGTGCCTCTCTCAGACCGTAGCTCTTTGCCGTATGTCCCAAGTGTAGTTCTGAAATGTCAAAGTGCTTTCTCTCCTCCTTGGTATGCGTAGCATATGCCCTGATGTGGGACTTGAAGCCGTTTCGAGCAAGCTCTAGTCGCTTGGTGTCCGTTAGGAGACGTTGCTCGATATGCAGCTGAAGGGCCTCCGCCTTATCGTGGAAAGACTGTCCATCCTCCGGTTTCGCGGATGTCTCGACCGGGAATTCGAGTTTCGTCATCATTCCCTTCTGGAGAATAGAGTCGTAGGATTGCGGTGTTGGTGGTGTGGACGCTTTTAGGAGCTCGATATATCCTTCTTCGGTTCCAGGCAGCAGGAATAATAAAGCATCACCGGGTCGACCAGCACGAGCAGTACGACCAACACGATGAATATGATCAGCGAAACTGAACGCTGGGTCGTACTCGATGACCAGATCGACCGACGGAATATCAAGACCACGCGAGGAAACATCGGTGGTGATCAAAAGAGAGGGAGACTTGCAAGCTGAGAACGATCGCAACGTAGCTGTACGAATGGGCTGCGACAAAGATCCGTGCATCCTGTGTAGAACAACTTCGGGGCTTGCTGGTGAAGTGATGTATGCTGCTTTTGCCACTGTCTTCGAAACCGACTCTGCATCCTTGGAGCCTGCGACAGGTGCCTCATTATTGTTGGGGTCTCGCAGCAGTTCGTAATGGAAGTCGACAGAGTCGGCACATGATATGAAGATAATCGCCTTCATGGTCTTGCCACGCCGAGAGAATGTCGCCTTGAGATACGAGATAAGAGTAACGAGTCGTAGCTTGGCCGGGACAACAGAGTAGTACTGGTGAAGCTGTGCGGGCGCCTTCATTTCCGTCTTTTCCACATCCAGCTCCATCTCCTCCTTCTTTGCTGCCAGGAATGTTGCATCCGCCAAACTCATCTCTCCCAGCTTCTGTACGTTCATCTTCATTGTCGCTGAGCACAGCACCGTGACTCTTCGTTCGGGCAGGGCCGTGAGTGGTGTTCCATCGGGTAGTTTGTCGGATACGTCAACTGCCTTGATAGCCGTGATGACCTTCTTCAAGTCGTCCTCGAAACCCAGATCCATGAGTCGATCACCTTCATCGAGAATCAACCATCGAACCGTGCTGAGGCTAAGCGCCTTTGTATTGTCGATATGATCAGCAAGTCGTCCAGGAGTAGCAACCAGAAAATTGACACCCTTCCGTATGCGAGCCTTTTCCGCCTTCTTAGATTCTCCTCCGGTAATTGCTGTCGAGACGAGCCATGGGAACGGTCGGATGAGCTTCTCCAGAACTGTGTGAACCTGTTTCGCAAGTTCGCGAGTAGGTGCAACGATGATGGCAAAAGCACCAGAATCTCGATGAATCTGAGCCTTCCCCTTTTCGCTGAGAAGTAGAACACGATGTAAGATAGGTAACAGGTATGCCAGAGTCTTTCCGGAACCAGTTTCGGCTTGCACGAAGGCATCAGAGCTACTCGTTAACATGTGAGGAATCACCTTGTTCTGAATAGCCGTGGGTCGCTCCAGGTTCATCTTGCCAAGCTCATCAACAAGTCGGGCAGAAATCGTCAATGTGCCAAAGTTCGCAACATCTGATAAAGGCGCATTGGTCGCTTCGGGAGCCGTCCATTCTGCCTGCTTCTCCTCCTCCTCTGTCGTCTGTGCGGGATTGAATGAGAAGAGTCGTGAGATGACTTGTCTAGATTTGCGATCTGACTGTTGGTTGCGGGGCTGGCCTGAGCCTCCGTGGCCATCGTTTTCTGTGAACTTCGGTCGCGAACCATGTCTGTTGGATAATCTGTAATCGAATGAATGATCCCCTCCTCCATCATCTGTTCTTTGGCGTTTTGACGACCTGCCCTCATCGAATCCGTCCCCGGAAGGTTTGGCTTGTGGTGTTTTCCCGGAAGCTATCCTTGCCGACTTCTCTGCTTGCTTCCTGTCACGCCATCGACCACCCTTAAACTTGACCTGAGGCTTAATTGGACCTGAGCCCAGGTCAAAATTCAGAAGCATTCCATCGTCAGCCATGATTGCGATGTTGGTGTTGATACAGAGGTTTCACATGGGCCATTAGATTCTCGATACAATGCGCAAGAAAAAAAATAAAGAGTGGAGTATCTTATCTTATCTCGATCTTATCGATAAACTTCGTGGATGTGGTCTAGACTCTTACTGGGAGATCTTAGCAGCTCTGCCCTGGCTGGCTTCATCGGTACAGGTTGACATGGTCAGCCTGAAAAGATAAAGAAGCTCCTTCGTAAATCCGAAGTAAAGGTGTCATGACGGAAACTGAAGACTGTCTCATGACCACTAACATTGGGAATCTAGACATTTCAGGGCACTCTGGGCGATGCACATCGAAAAGTCCCGGGTCTATGGTGTCAAATGACCGACAGCCCCTTGAGTCATCTCAAATTCCCCGAGATTCCTCAAGAGGAAGAGATCGATACGAGATGACGCAAAAAGTTGAATGAGGCGCGACGAGGCATATTCTCGATCCCGCAGAATCGCGAGTCTGGTCCGCGTCAGCAAAGGGAGGCCTTGCGAATGCCAATACTGCAACGGCCCTACTTCTTCATGTTATACGCATCGCAATCTTAATCTACGGAAGCAATGAAGCATTAAACCCTTTGGTAAATCAGTGCTACGTCAGGTATGCGCAAACCGTGGGGCCTCGAGGGATGTAGTTACGCGTCATCTACGAATGCCATAGACCTGACTTGTCTATCTATGTCATTGAGGATAAGGTAGTTCGGAGTAAAACATCCCCCCTTCCATAAGCCACTCGTAACTTTGCTCCGTCGTGCTGGAGGTGATCAGCATTTTGCATCCCACCCCGGAGACGGTCACAGATTGATAAGCGATAGCCTATTGATAGCTGGGCGAACCATCGGATGGCACTCCAACCTCCAAATCTCCAAATCGCTACCTCGAGGACGGATATTCATGGACTTAAAAGCGAAAATGCCGGGCATGTGCTTACACCCGATCGGACTCGGCTATTAACCCGTCTAGCCCGTCATCTTAGGCGAGACCTGAAGGATAACAAGCGAAAAGCCAGCAGGGGATTTTCAGCCATAACCCATAGTGATCCGTGGTACCCGTTGTAAACGGGTATTTTTCGTTGGTAGTGATCCTGTGACAGACGAAAATTGCAGCCCTGTGGCAGGACAGGTCTGCCACTCCTCCATAGCTTAGATGGCAGGGAATAAGTCTGGGACGGAACTTTGTATCATAGGCCAGTGTGTTTATTGAAGAATATTTATCATTATTTGAGGAATGATTGTCCATTTATGGTGGCGCTTATGATGAGATGCTTATATAATAGGTAGTCTCTTGTGATAATATTCCAAGTGAAGGAAAACCAGAGCTTGATGATTCTTTCACATTCCTCATGAGAATGGGACTGACAGGATGCTCGCTGATATTGCCACACTACGGATACAATGACTATCATGAACAAAATGCTTGTTTTCTGACAGAGAGGCTGTGGCTAGGGCAAACGGAACCCTGACGGAGTTGCACTACTTGCCCCGGCAGGGAATCCGGTGAGACTTTGGGGCGTAAGTAACTTACCTAGGTACAATACGGTCGGTACTTTTGGTGCCTTTCTTGAAGGGTGCTGTGCGTTTCGCTCTGTTGCAACACTGTAGCAGCTGACAGCTGGTATTTTCACACAGCCTGGTTGAGCTTACAAGCTTTCGCCACACCTTGTGTAGACTCCACCAAACTCTCAATTTCGTGATGTTTCTTCGTGGTGTTTCTTCGTGGTGTAATGGCACTAATTCATGAACCAAATTTTCAATAATATCTGTAACCGAGAATATGGCCAAATTTTCACGTTTGACATCAGTAATTCCACTATCATGAATGGTTCTTTGCTGAGATCCACCTTCACAATGCCCTGTCCATCAACACAAAGATAGAATTAAAGCTGAATAAAACTGAAATACCCTTGTTAGAAGGCCCTTGGAAGGCTAGCACTCAGACAAGTGTCCTCTGGCGGGACATCTGGCAGTGACCCGACAGGCTGGACGTGGAGTTCCGGCTTCTCCCACGAAGTCTCAACGCTAACGGGAAAAGAGAGACCTCGACCAATAGAAGCTCATTAAATCGACGTCTAAGTCTCTAAGACAGGGAGGGCTGGACAAAAAGCACCGGTTTGTTCTCGCCCTGGCCACCATTAGAGATCGAAGAGTTGGTGGCTGATTAGCCAATGACTCTCGAGACCCTTGGCCCTGGTCGTTGACGAAAGTCGATGATGGATGCACGTTCTGAGAATTCTGGTCCAGAAAACGGTTCCGCTCCTCGCTAAAATCGTCACTTATGGTCGGATCAAGGGTCGTGTGCGAAGAAGGGTCCGTCAATGCGGATGCACTTTTTTTGATAAAATAGCAGAAACTAAAGAAAATGGCTGCATACGAAAATATGTGTGTTGTAGTTCAGATATGAATGATATGATTTGTGTTTTTCTGATGATCCTCCACAGGGAAAGCAATTGATGAGATCGACAAAAAAGTAGAATAAAAAAATACTACAATACCGCTGTAATAAAAAAGTAAGGAAGAAAAAGCTTTCATTACCGGATGAGAGGGAATTTCCAAAATTCGATGAAAGCTGATTGGCCGAACCGAGCCAATGTTAAGTTCTTCGAACGGGTTATCCAAACGCCAGGACCAAGTGGTCTTGGTGCTCGCAGCGCTGAATGTCCTGCTCATAGATGGAGACATTATGCGAGCGGGGGGAATTCAAGCATCTATGGTTTCTAGGATCAATGATCGGTGTGAATGCGCGTGTAATAGACTAAGCAGTATAAATCGTTGCCACATGCATTAGATCCCCCCACAAACAAAATGTCATTCTTCTGTCTGTCTGTCTGCCTGTCACTCACTTGTTCACGTGAAGCTCAACTCGTCACCTAGAGACTTTGCCTCCGGAGGTTCTAGGGAGCTTCAGTGAGTAAGAGAAAAAGAGACGGGACGGATGGGATGGAGATAACTTTGTTTACAGGCCCAAGCCTTGAGTCATTCCAGAACCTGCTTCTGTCCGATGGAGTCCAGGCACCCACAAGCTGGAACAGCACACTTTAACCCCTGTCGACACCCACAGAAAAGCCACTACGGAGTCTGAACAGGCCGCATCCAACAACGACCCGAACTCCGCGCCCCGACAAGGCCGCTATGGCCGCGCAGCCATCATCCATCAATTCCATAGTAGGTACTTGCAGCTACAGAGGTGTCCAAGTACTTTGTAGCGATAACAGACCGTGGAGGGAGCTCCTTCAGTGGATAGCTGACCGCGACAAGCTCCGTTGTGAGGGCTCCAGCGAGTGTTTCCCCACACTGACTCTTGTAAGCTGCCTCTTGACGCATACATTTTCTACGTAACTGGGCAACTTTGACAGTAAAAGTGTCACCAAGGTATCCACTCCACTGCACCTCAGGCAAAGAGAAAAAAAGGCAGCCACTCCCCCGACCCTAAGGCCCGGGCTCATGTCGAATATTCACCCTCGTCTTCCATCCCATCCATCCTAACACCCGAGGACAAGACAACCAACCCCAGACGACTCAATTTTTTCCCCTCGTCTCTTTTTTTCTCGATCTGATCTCTTCCCATTCTTCACATCTTCCCTCCCCCTTCATAATTATCCTATCAATCTGGTCTGCGCGTTTGTTTGACGGCGTCCTTGCTGTCAAATGAACCTGCAATTGATATTTCCTCTTTTTTTCTAATGTAAGTGCCACCTCGAACTCCATTGTCGCGTTTTTGTTGGTCCACCACACACCACCACTGTTCCTCCACGCCTCCCCAGATCGCATGGCCCGACACATATCTCATAATCGTTCCACTGCACTCCAGGTTTGGCATTGCTCAAACACAATGCCAATGGCGGTTGGATATACTTGAGACGCATCGCGATCACTCCCCCTATGTTCTTGTTACTGACATGGAGGCTCTAGTCTCCTCTCTTCCCCCTTGGGTGGTTTCTAAATGCCCACATACTCTAGCCTTTACTCGAATTTCGTCCGTCAAGGATCAACATTCGCAAAGTCTATCACAACACACGGTTACGCTCAATCCGTTGTTGCTGCCGCTCACCCTCACGTCCTCAACTCTCAGAACCGACCTAGCTTTGTACGACGAAAGACCAACCGACTTGGTCGCTTCTCTAACCTTCAGCTTCATTCTGCCTTCCACACCGAGCGCACAGCATCTTCGGGCCTTCCGTCCGTTGAGCATCGCCCTGCCCAGAGCCATGGAGGTTTAGACGCGTACTTCGAGGCCCTACAGCACCAGCAGGCCACCGGTGAAGTCGATTCCGAATGGACCCAATTCGACTTTCAGAAGAGCATTGAATGGAAGCCAACTCCTGCTTCCATTCTGACCAAGGACCAGGGACTTTCTAAAGATGTTCTCGAGGAGGCCTTGATTGAGGATGCTGAGGTCAAATCGAACCTGTCGATTGAGGATCAGGCAGCCCTTGCGCATATCGATGCTGCGCTCGAGAGGGAGATCGAGGTACGGAGCTTACAGGAAGCAACTGAGAATGCTGCTTCTGAAGGACGACCCTTGTCTAGTCTTGGCTTCAAGTCACGATCCCCAGTGATTTCAAGGTCCCAAACTCCAGCAAGTGTCGCACGCAGCTTCACTCCTCCTGTGGACCCTCAGTCCCTGTCTTATGCCGACCATCTTCACAAGCTCGCTGAGAATGGCCGATATGTTGAAATCCCCGCAGTCTTTGAGGCAATGCTGGCGACTGGCGTGCAGCCTATCGCTGGTGCCTACAATGCTCTCCTCCTGTCGGCTATCCATATCCCTATGAAGAAGATCGAGATTGTATCCAAGGCTCTCGACGTTTATGCCGACATGCTTAGGAGGAAGGTCTCGCCAGATGCCGAGACTTTCAACATTCTCGTTGGGCTTCTGGCATCCCGATGCCTCGAGGTTGCGGAGCTGAAGGCTGCCTTGGAGGCCAAGCGAGTTCGGTTTGGTGGCATGGACCAGGTTGGCCAATTCATGCTTGCGTCTCATGAACTCGAGCATGCCATTCTTTGCGAGGATGACCGCCTCGATCTTGCAATCCAACTGTTCGACACTTCAGTCAACACTAATGCCGCCAACTTCACCGCCGAGACTTACCACCAGCTTATTACAGCCTGTGCCAAAGACGGACGCGTCGATGACATGCTGCGTCTATACGAGCACATGGAGGGAAGCCAAATCGTCCCTTATGCTGCTTTGTTTCCCACCATGATCACTGCTTTCGCCTCGTCCGGAGATCTGGTCAGTGCTGTCGAATGCTACAACGAATACCGCAACCTCGCCATTGCCCACGATGATGGAGAGACTACTCTCAATGACCGACTCGATGCTGAGGTTTATGCCGCGGTTATCAATGCCTACGTGGTCACTGACAAGATTGAAGGCGCCATGAAGTTCTTTCAGAAGATTGTCGACCAATACGGTGTTCGTGCTGCTGATATCAAGGATGCTCTGATCACCACCGGTTTTGTCAAGGGTTTAATCACCCGTGGTATCTACCAGGAGGCTTTAGAATGGGCTCGATCCGTCGCGGATGAAGCTCGTGCCAAGGCCATGAGTGAGATTGCAACTATTGCTGCCGACAAGGGTGATACAGACACCGCTGCCGCAGCCTACAGTGCCATGCCTCCTTACGCGGACGATTTGATCGCTCCCGCCACCGCTCTCCTCGCTATGAATGTCCGTCAGACCGATGTTGTTGGTGCCTCCAAGTACTGGCAAGTTCTATGCAACCCCGGTGTGCAGGTGGATCTTACTTTCATCGAGCCTACAGCTATGTATGCCGTGGCCATGATTGGCTCTGGCCAAGTTGCCGAGGGACTGGCACAGTCCGAGATGATGTTCCAGCGCATTCGTGCCTCTGTTTCTCGGACTCAACCTCATCTTGTCGAGGAGGTCGATGAGGGAGTCGAATTCGTCACTCGATTTATGGAGACTCGTGGCATCCCCGATCCCCGCGAGATTGCTTCTCAAGTGGCCAGCTTCCAGCCTATGACCACTTCTCCTTATCTGTCGACTCCTGCAGTTTCCACCTTCGAGGATACCTACGACCCTTACGCCCACAACACCGACTTCAAGGGATCCTCCCTTATTGCGGACGATCTTGAGGGTAATCATGGCCGCAAGGGACCTCGTCTTAGTGAGGCACTGAACCGATTCCGCAACATTCGACGTGCTGGCCGACATCCTCGCTACATTACCTATGCCAAGCTTATTTCTGCTGCTGCTCGGGATGGCAAGTTTGATCTCTGCCATGACATTCTCAGCATGGCTCGTACTGATATGCCTATCATGCCTCAGTATGCTGTTGTTCGCTATGGATGGTCTAGCATTCTTGACGCCATGGTCGGCGCTTGCTTGACCGTGGGTAACCGTGGGCGAGCTGAGCAATTTCACCAGGAGCTGTTGGAAATCGGCGCCAGCCCTTCTGCCAACACTTTCGGTCTCTACATCACCACGCTCAAGGATTCGACTAAGACTTTTGATGAGGCTTCCGAGGCTGTCCGTATCTTTCACCGGGCGAAGGCTGAAGGTGTCGAACCCAGCTCATTCTTGTATAACGCTCTCATTGGTAAGCTCGGAAAGGCTCGCCGCATCGACGACTGCCTTTTCTACTTTGCTGAGATGAGAGCTCTTGGAATCAAACCTACATCGGTCACCTATGGTACCATTGTCAATGCACTCTGCCGAGTCAGTGATGAGAAGTTTGCCGAAACACTGTTTGATGAGATGGAGGCGATGCCCAACTACAAAGCTCGCCCTGCTCCTTACAACAGTATGATGCAATTCTTCCTGACCACAAAGCGAGATAAGACGAAGGTTTTGGCTTACTACGAACGCATGAAGGCCAAGGGCATTGCCCCTACCGCCCATACCTATAAGCTTCTGGTCGATACTCACGCTACCCTTGATCCTGTTGACATGGATGCTGCCGAGGAGGTCCTCGGTATGATTCGTGCCTCTGGTCAACGCGTCGAACCTGTTCACTATGCTTCCCTCATTCACGCCAGGGGATGTGTTCTCCACGACATGGAAGGTGCCATGAAGATGTTTGATTCTGTTGCCAACGAGTCTCTTGTTCCCATCAGTGCCAGTTTGTATCAGGCTCTGTTTGAGGCCATGGTTGCCAACCACCAGGTTGCTGCTTCTGAGCCTGTGCTTGCTCACATGCGAAGCAAGGGCGTCGAACTAACTCCTTACATCGCCAACACTTTGATTCACGGCTGGGCTGCTGAGAAGAAGATTGAGAAAGCTCAAGGTATCTACGATGCTGTTGGCCGAGAGAAGCGCGAACCTAGCACATACGAGGCTATGACCCGAGCTTATCTAGCTGTTGAGCAGCGAGAGGAGGCCAAGGGTGTTGTCGGTGAGATGCTCACCCGCGGTTACCCCAGCGCTGTCGTGAACAAGGTCCTGGAGCTTCTTGGTGGAGGACATGATGTTTCGGAGTAGACGACTGTTACGACGTGGGATTCGTGATGAGTGTGGTAATGTTCTTTTAATGTTGGCGTAATTTGTTTGATACCCTATTGTACTGGTTGGAAGGCGGGATTGGGTTGGGTTGGTTTGGTTTGGCTGATTTGGGCTGGTGGGTGTCTTTATACAGGGATGGCATTTTGACGAAATGTCAGACTCGAGAGGTTTTGGATCTTCTTGGGCCCTGGAAAGGGACGGCGTTTGGGAATCAAAATGGGACTCACGTGGAGCGTTTGCCTCTGAATGGTTGTTAGGGGCCGAACGTTCCCTGGATAGATCATCACCACTCCAAGAAAGGGAAATCATTATACTACATTACATTTCAGCAGCATAGAGGGACCAAAAGAGCCAGGGAACAGGGCCAGCTGGGAGGAGAGATGAAGGCCAAGAAGAGAATTGGTCAAGGAAAAGCAGAGCATGTGGTCCTGCTGCTTGTACCACCAATACAATACAAGAAACGAAGAAATGACAATTTCGTCATCAAACAGAGCTGCTTTTGTAGTGATGCGATTGAGCATATGGAGACTTGATGGCTGTGTCCAAGGGTGCCATATCCAGACTGGGATGAGGCTTCTATCACTTGATTGCATGACGTCTAATTGGCATCATCACGATACTGTTGGTGTTGACTAGACCCGAGCAGTTTTGGTTGAAACTCTGGTGAACTCTGCTGTAATTGGGTGATTGTCTGTCGTGTGGCTATGAATAGATTACAGTGTTAAAATCACATGCACTGTACAGCCTAGAAATGAGGCCCCGCTGGAGTTTAATGATTCTTCTCATCTGTTGGATTGCGTTGCTCATGCATTTCAAGAAAGGAGCTTACTCACGACTGAGAGAGTGACTGTTTTACGTCCTCTGTTGTTCAACAGAACCACAACCACCTGAATATCTATCGTTTCTCATTTTCTGGACATTTAAGGCTTCTTATATAAATATCACATATACGATGTCCCTCCACCACCCCACCATCGCTGTCTCAGCTCCCGGCAAGGTCTTCCTCGCTGGCGGATACCTCGTACTGGACCAGGAGTACACGGCGTTTGTATTCGGCCTCGACGCTCGTATCAACATTATTGCTGGAGATATTCACACGACTGCTGGTGTTCAGCTAACTGAGATTGTGGTTGACAGTCCGCAATTCCTCGAGGCACAATGGCGGTATGGTTATCACCTGGCTGGTGAGGGAGGTGGTATCAAAGTTACCCAATTACAGGTGTAAGTGAATTTTTCTTCATATGAATGAGTGAGTGATGTGAGGCTATGTCACCGTCTATGAAACTGGATGAGTTGCCAGTCCTCAAAGCCACTGGAGTTCATGGTGGGTTGGATGACAATCATCACATAAGCAAGGCCATTCATAAACTTCTCACAGGCAACTCTATCTTATATGCAATTACTTCATCTTACTCACTCATCAGTAGCGGAGCACAGATCAATCCCAACCCTTTCGTGGAGACAACTCTCAGCTATGCACTCACCTATATCGACCGAGTGGCCAAGCACCGTCCTAGCCATAGCATGGCATCTGCTCGCCTCGTCATCCTCGCAGACAATGATTACTACTCGCACTCTGAATCCGAGAGCACACGTCAAGGGCGCTTTGCCAAGTTCCCCGTGACCTTGGGAGATGCCAACAAGACGGGTCTTGGCTCATCTGCCGCTCTCGTCACTTCACTAACTGCTGCCCTGCTGGCTCACTACCTACCAGAAGACCTCTTCAATATTCAATCTGACCACGGCAAGAGGACGCTTCACAACCTGGCTCAGGCTGCCCACTGTGCTGCGCAAGGTAAGGTCGGTTCGGGATTCGACGTTGCAACCGCTGTCTACGGATCTTGCAGATACAGACGCTTCTCTCCCGAGACACTGTCTTCAATTCCCGAGCCTGGTGCGGCCGGATTCGCAGACGCATTGGTCAAGCTCGTCGACGGCGAGTCTGCTTGGGATGTAGAGGTTCTCAAGGATGCAGTCATCATACCCAAGGGTGTTGTTCTGCGTATGTGCGATGTGGACTGTGGAAGCAAGACGGTTGGTATGGTCAAGAAGGTCCTCAAGTGGAGGTCATCAAACCCGGAAGAATCAAAGAAGCTTTGGGATGAGCTCCAGAAGCGCAATGAAGAGTTGATTGCAACTCTCAATGCCGGCGACGTCGAGAACCTCCCGGGGAAGATTGCAGCTGTTCGAGAGATGATTAGACAAATGGGTAGCGCCAGCGACGTCCCCATTGAGCCTGAAAGCCAGACAGAGCTCCTCGACGCCCTCAGCACCGTCGAAGGAGTCTACGGCGGTGTCGTCCCAGGCGCGGGCGGCTACGATGCCCTGGCTCTCCTGATGAAGGATGACGAGGAGACAAAGCAGCGAGTTGAGGAGTTCCTGGACAAGTGGGCCAAGGAGAAGGGTACAAAGGTCAAGCTACTAGGCGTCAAGGGGGAGATGGAGGGAGTTCGCTCCGAGAGTCTGGACGTGTACGCCGGTTGGATCTAAAACATTAGCAGTAATCTAGAATATACAGTAGTAGCGAGAAGCGAGGATGGACGCATGCGTGCATGCATGTCTTAGACCTTGAAATGAAACAACATGTCACTCCCCGTCAACGACATTGTTCCGTTCACATTCCTAACAGACACTGGTACAGCTAAGCACAAAACCCTTAATTTTAGGGGTATCAGCGGGAGAAGTTGAGAGCAGTATGTCGGTGAAAGAATTAATCAGATTAGATTACGCCGGGTATGATGATATTCTGTAATTTTGCCGTTCCCGTTGCCTTTCCCGTTCCCATAGTTCCATCGATGCCCAACTCCTCCATGGTCCGCCCAATTCCGTTACCATTCCAATCCAATCCATTCCATTCCATGTGTATCGTACAGTTGCTCCTTTCCATAGACCCAAGCCAGTGTTGTGTTCCCTTTCTTAAGACGCCCCTGATAAACCTCTAATAGCGGCAAAAACAATAGTAATGATAAATATCCATAATCGATTAGTGGAGGCTGTCGGTGGACGAGAGAGAAGTGGATGTTGGAACAGTCTTGATGGGTGGTCGAACTGGATGGGAGAAGAGGCTCGAGGTTGAGCAGGGCGAGCGAGGGGCGGTAGGACTGGGAGGGTCTGCGATGCCGATTCGACTGGCGGCGGCTTGTTCTCGAAGCATAGAGAGTCTTTGCATTGTTAGTTGTCAATCTTGTAGTGGTTGCAGAAGGATTGACTTACTGCTCCTCTGAGACTCCTGGGAGGTTGACTGGGTTCTTTTCGAAGCCAAAAGGTGCAGACTGAAAGATCTATGTTAGGCAAGGACAAGATGGTTTGATAGTGAGGACATACAATTTCCATGTGACGCTTTTCCTTACGGCGTCGTTGGCGAACCATTGTTTGGACACGCTCGCAAAGCGTCTGGAAGTCATCCGAGATATGCATCTTTGAAGATCGAAGTCGATTCAAGGGAAGATCAAAGCACCGAGGATCACGTCTCTCGGAAGGATAAACAGCAGCGGATCCCATCAAGTCGACCTGTAGGGTTGAAGGGCTTCTTATATAGGAAGAGCCTCAAAAAGGGTGGTCGGTTTGAAGTTGTAGTTGTAGTTGTAGTTATGAGTGAGTATGTGGAGAGTTGTTCTAGAGTTGGGGAAGAAGCAAGATAGGAACGAGGCAAGCTGAGATGGGATTTAAAAGAACGATTGAGAGACAAGAGGCTGACTGAAAAAGGTACGAGATTGGAATGCTTGTATGAGCGAGAGGAAAAGGCGGGAAATTAAAAAAGAAGCCTCGTTTGTTTCTTTAAATTCACGGTCTAGAGGAGGACAAAGAAGTGGATGTCAGATGGGGAAAGGCATGTGGCTCTTTTTGGACTGTAGTGGTGGTGTAGGAGAGCGAGCGAGCAAGTGAGTGAGTGGTTGGTGGAGTTTAACTCTGGTATGTTTTTGATACAGAGAGGATGATCCGAGTCTCAGGTACGAAGAGAAAGTTGAGGTATGTAGATAAGATGGGGGGGAGGAGGTTGAGAGGAGAGAATGTGTATAAGTGAGAGAGACAGTCAAGTCAGTCTGGAGATTGGTCTATAATAAGCCTCACACTCACAAGACAGGACAGGACAGGACAGGGCAGTTGATGAAGGAAAGGAATGTGATGGTTAGAGTAGATGTAACAGCACGAGAACGGAACAAGAGATCAACGAGAGGAGGATATACATATGTATTAATTAAATATACGAGACTGAACAAAGGGCAGCAAAAGAAGGAAGAAAATTGGGTATCCAAGAGATGAATGCAGATGCAGATGCAGATGCAGCAGACAACACATGCAACACAACGCACACTTGCATGCAAGCACGCACGCAAGCACAGTGAAAACGGGCAAATCAGCAGTGACAGACTGCTCTGAACCGTCTAAGCGCCAGGGGTCAACGCTACGCTGATGTTTCCTTCTGGAATGTATCCAAGTTCACTGGAATTCCAGCGTCTCGGGTCCTGTGCGGACCCGCCACCAACAACTTTCACGCTCACCTCGACTAATGTTCAGCACCTAGCACCTAATTCTTGGGGGCGAGGGGAGGAGGGTGGGTTCCATTCGTTCTCCATTGGATCCATGTCTCAGCTGAACGACGCTTCATGGTGCGACGGGAGAGCAGAGCAGAGCAGAAAAAAGGGCCGCAAGGAGAACCCAACTTGGGAGACTATATCGAGACGAAAAGTGACATTATAGCATAGTAGAGACGAAGGAAAGTGCACGGTTGCAATTCTCTTATCCTTTGTGTGGGATTTATTGCCTCTGATGAAATTACGTCCATGTACAAGGGGGTCGAATATCATATACTCAATGCCTCTCGCGTGGCGCCCCAAGCCCAAGCCTAATCTCGTGTAACAGCAACAAAGGGGGGCGGGAAAAGTTCGCCAACTCAATCCAGGGCGAGGAAATAAACTGTTATTGAATAGCTTCAACAGCATCGTTGTTCTCCATCACTTGATCACTTCTGCTAGACAAGTAAGTTCGTGCATGGCCACGTAGTGTCAATTGTCGCAGATTGTTCTACTCACCGTAGATATTACCGAATGCAGCAATCCCTCATCAGCTTCACATTCCCCAGAACGACTAAAACTTGCCTCTTCTTGTCTTGGTCGCCCGTTATCGAAAACGTCTGGTCTCACCCGCTTCTGCCCTGCCCGCCTCGCCAAGGGGAGACACTTCCTAGAGACAGTCGCTAAGAGAAATGATGTGCACTCAACCCACAGTACTCCGTTCTTAATCATGGCAGTATCAGATTGTTTGCAGCGAGCAAGTGTTTGATTCATGTCAACACAGACCGTCGTCTCATCATTCAGAGTCAGTCAGTCAGTCAGTCAGTCAGTCACCTTGACCGGGTTTGATGATCAACAACAGCGACCTCTCTATCTAGTTTAGTTTGGGTAGTCCTTCAGGTGATAGCTCTTGAGCTTCACAAACTGATCAAATCCAAACTTGCTAAGTGTCTGCCCCTTGCCCGAGTTCTTCCAGCCAGTCCATGCCAGATCCTATTGTCGGTCAGTCAGTAAGTAATCACGTAATGCAGAGACCCTTTGTGCTTGGATCAGAAAACGTACCGGTGCCGGATAATCGCATCTGTTGACAAATACGGTGCCGGCTTCCACATCCTCGGCAAGCTCGTATCCTTTGTCTGTGTCCTTGGTCCAGATGCTGGCTGTCAGGCCAAACTCGCTGTCGTTCATGTACTTGACGGCCTCGCTGTCATCCTTGACCTTCATAACAGGAACTACATCTCTCGTCAGCAAAACGTCTTCAACTGTCGTCGGGAATCTTTACTAATTGGGGCAAACGACTCCTCAGTCATGACCCGCATGCTGTGGTTGACGCCGGTCAGAAGGGTGGGTTTCACAAAGTTACCCTTGGTAGGAGGGTTGCTGAAAGTCTCGTTTTCGGGAGTGGCATCCTTGGCACCGCTGTCGACGGCGTCCTTGACATGCTCCTCGGCAGTCTGCTTTGATCGCTTCGAAACGACAGGTCCCAATTGAGTCTCCTTGTCAAAGGGATCACCGAGCTTGTAGCTCTTGAGCACCTTTTGCACGGCCTCAACAAACTGATCGTGGATCTTCTCATCAACATACACCCGCTCGATAGAGCAGCAGCTCTGGCCAGAGTTGAAGATGGCACCGTCAACAATCTCTGCAGCAGCCCAATCAACATCAACATCTGATCGAACATATGCTGGGTCCTTGCCACCCAACTCCAGACCGACATTTACAATGCGGTCAGACGCAGCTTGTTGCACAGCGAGACCTCCGGCGACAGAGCCGGTGAAACAAACTAGGGCGATCTTGGGATCGCGCACGATGGTCTCCATAAGAGTGGGAGAGCCGCAGTGGAAGTATTGGCAAACGCCATCAGGCAAGCCCGCCTCCTTTAGGAGATCGGTAACCCGTTCCACGATGGTAGGTGTCTGAGGTGAGGGCTTGAGGATTACACTGCATCCTGCAAGAAGAGCAGGAATGAGAGAGTTGACCAGAATAAGGTAAGGGTACTGTGCAGGGTCAGTAAAAGATGCTTCTGGTCCAGCGAAATGAGGCGAGGTCAGCACTTACGTTCCACGCAAAGATGATGAGTACAGGTCCGACAGGGACCTTTCGGATGAAACGCTTGAAGCCCTTCTCGGGCTCGCCGTCGGTGTCCTTGAGGGCCTCATCACTAATCTTGAGGAGATATTCACCTCTCTTGACAGCTGTGGCGACCTCGCCCGGTGTGTAAGAGATGGGGCGGCCCATCTGGACGGTCAACTCTTCACCGAGCTCATCCTTCCTAGCCAAGAGGCCATCGAGGAACTTGCGAACAATAGCTTGACGCTCCTTCAACGTTGTCTTGCGATAGCTCTGGAAAGCCTCGGTGGCGACCTTGGGGAGAGACTCAAGGTCAGCTTGAGAGGCGCCATTCCTGGTAAGGATGGGCTCGTTTGTGTTTGGGGAGATTGTGGTGATGACTTCCAGAGACATTGTGGGGTATAATTAGGTATGTGTGAAGAAGAGAGTGAGATTGTAGTGACAGATCGTGGACGAGATGATATCTTTTGTAGCAGGCCACTTTTTGAAGTTGCAAGTGGAGTATATGAGATAGTCATGAGTGTACTGTACGTGTACTTGTACTTGTACTTTCTACCTATCGTCCATGACGGACGGCGGTTGGCGGCTCGCGGCTCGCGGTGCTTCAGTTGCCCCACGTATTGGATACCAACCAACTTAACCCGAACTCGGCGGCTTCAACCCCGCTACCATTTGATAAGACATGATAATTTAATTGGGAATATCTAGTTATCCCACGACACTACCAAGATACCTACCATTAAGTCTACCCTGATTCTCAAGAACAGTCATGACCATAGCGGCACGAAGCCCCATGTCAAGACTTTGTTTCATGGAGCTTAGACTACAATGTATGCCAAGTACATTTAAGGGAAAAGTTTCAAGACAATTCGACTGCTGCATAGAGGCAAGTTCTGTACTGGATACTGGACACTCGTAGTTCTACAATACTATGCCTCTAGATAGTATTGCTATTCCTTAACCTGCTGTAACTCGGCTCTACTCGAACAAATCTTCCCCAAAGAAGCCTCTTATCAGTGACGTCGTTGGCTACCCCTCCAAATCACATGATCATCTGCAACTTAAACTGAGATCCCTGCAGTCTACAGAGTAGCGCGCCGACAGCTTATCTTATCAGCAAGGGACTAGGTCCTTTTTTTTTTGACATTGGGCTCTCCAGCCTCACACTGGACACAGCTCAAGCTCAGTGTTGCCAATCGCATTCATCATGGCACCCGAAACCAAAAACGACTTTCTTGATACGGCCGACAGCGATGAGGAGAACGATGTTGGCTACAATTCTGAGGACGATAATATGAGGAAGGGTGACCGAGGTGCCAAGCGACGGAAACTCGACTCAGACGACCAAGATGATCTGGGTAGCGATATCGAGTGCGATGCCAGCGACGACGAGGATGAGCCGGCTGAAAAGAATGTAGAGAAAATAGAAAAGGAAGAGGAGGGAGAGAACAAACCGGAAAAGCCAAAGCGCAAGTTAAAAGACACAACCTCGACAGAACTACCCGATGTCACAAGAACATTGACAAAGAAGAACCTCGTCGCCTCCGAAGCCGCCATCAAGAAGTCAGGCGTCGTCTACCTCTCCCGTATACCACCTTTCATGAAGCCCGCCAAGCTGCGCTCTCTCCTCGAACCCTACGGAACCATCAATCGCATCTTCCTCGCCCCCGAGGATCCAGCCTCACATGCCCGTCGCGTTCGCGCTGGTGGTAACAAGAAGAAATCCTATACCGAAGGATGGGTCGAGTTCACAAAAAAGAAGGACGCCAAGGCTGTATGCGATCTTCTCAACGCGCGCACCATCGGCGGCAAGAAGGGCAGCTACTACCACGACGATTTATGGAATCTTCTATACCTCAAAGGTTTCAAATGGCACAACCTCACGGAGCAAATCGCTGCTGAGAACGCTGAGCGCGCTAGCCGCATGAGAGCTGAGATCAGCAAGTCGACAAAGGAGAACAAGGAGTTTGTCAGGAACGTGGAGAAGGCAAAGATGCTGGACGGCATGGAAGCCAAGGCAAAGGCCAAGAAGAGGAAGGCAGATGGCGAGGGAGAGGGAGAGGGAGAGGGAGCGGGAGAGGGAGCGGGAGAGGGCTCGGTGCGACAAGTCAAGAGATCGTTCAAGCAAGTTCCTCTGGCGAAGAAGAAGACGGAAGTGGAAGATCAACCGGCCGAGGTGACGAGGGTACTGAGCAAGATTTTCTGATCTATATAGCCATTATTTTGTTTTGTTGCATTTTTGTCTATAATACCTGATTTGATCAAAACCACGACTTTTGAAGATATAGAATCCATTCGAGGCATGATAGGCATCCAATGATTGGCATGACCAACTCATGGAGCCAAGTGGACCCTAAACTTTATGGCTCTGAGGAAAGAATGCCACTTGACTTGCCCATTTTCCAATTTTTGCCCCGCGCCTGCAAAAAAATATCCTTTCTGCCCACTGATAAGCGCTTATCAAGCGGCGGCGAACCAAATTCTCCCACTCTAGGATTTCTAAGAGTCACTGAACATCATTCATTTCCGCCCAAACAACACCATCAAATTTCACACGACATCGTTGCCCAACATGTCGATGGATCTGGATGACCAGCCTATCTCTATAGCCCCTGCCACTCAGCAGCAGGGCGCTGCTACGTGAGTCTTGATCTTCTTTTACCACCCCGCACTCGTTCTGTCTCTTGGGCGCAATACTAACTTGAGCCTCTTCAGTATTCTCTGCTGCAACTGCGGTGCCCCGATCGATGGAACCGCCTCCAGCGGCGCTCTCTGCTACGACTGTATCAAGCTTACCGTCGACATTTCCCAAGGCGTCCAGCGAGAGGCGACCCTCAACTTCTGCCGAGATTGCGACCGATGGCTCATGCCCCCCAACAGCTGGATCGTTGCCGCCCCCGAATCCCGCGAATTGTTAGCCATGTGCCTCAAGAAACTTCGAGGTTTGAACAAAGTCCGTATCGTGGACGCGAGCTTCATCTGGACCGAGCCTCACTCGCGACGAGTAAAGGTCAAGATCACAATCCAGGATTCCGTCCAAGATGGTATGCTGCTTCAACAGAGTTTCGAGGTTGTCTATGTGGTGGCGTACCAGCAGTGCCCTGAGTGTGCCAAGTCGTACACCGCCAACGTTTGGCGAGCCGCTGTTCAAGTCCGTCAAAAGGTCCTTCACAAGCGAACTTTCCTCTTCCTCGAGCAGCTTATTATGAAGCACGGCGCACACAAGGATACACTCAACATTCGAGAGGCCAAGGATGGTATCGACTTCTTCTTCGCCCAAAAGAACCAGGCCGAGAAGTTCATCGACTTCCTCAACTCTGTGGTGCCTGTCAAGGTGAAGGCGTCGCAGGAACTCATCTCTCACGATACCCACACCTCTAAGTCGTCGTACAAGTTCACATATTCGGCCGAGCTGGTGCCTATATGTAAGGACGACTTGGTCGCTCTGCCTATCAAGATGGCCAAGCAGAGCGGTAACATTTCACCTCTCCTCCTTTGCCACAAGATCGGTACCTCTGTGTACCTGTTGGACCCTCAGACTCTTCAGACTTGTGATATCAGCTCACCCATCTATTGGCGAGCTCCTTTCCTATCTCTCACTGATACACATGAACTCGTTGAGTTCATTGTCATGGATATCGACCGCACAGCAACCCAGAAGGGCAAGTGGACACTTGCCGAAGCCACAGTCGCTCGTGCCTCAGATCTTGGCTCAAATGACCGGACATACTTCACAAGGACTCATTTGGGTCGACTCCTCCAGCCCGGTGATTCTGCTATGGGCTATCTGCTGGCCGGAACCGTTTTCAACAACACCGAATACGAGAAGATCGAGAGCTCCAACACATACTCATCGAGAATCCCTGACGTGGTGCTAGTCAAGAAGCACTATCCCCGTCGCAGAAAGAACCGCAAGAGAAACTGGCAGCTCAAGCGCATGGACAAGGACGAGGGTGAGCTTCTTCCCAAGAAGGCAGACCAAGAACGCTTGGATCAAGAGTACGAGCAGTTCTTGCGAGATGTCGAGGAAGACGAGGAGCTCCGTGCTACGCTCGCCCTGTATAAGGCTAAGAAGAGAGCCGAGGAGGAGATGAGTGTGGCTGAGACTGAGGAGGATGATGAGGCACCTCACGTTGATATGAATGAGTTGCTGGATGACTTTGATGAGCTTACAATGGAGGATCGGCCAATGCAAGAATAGGACTTACATGATGAAAAGAACTGATTTGATTTCCAAGAAATAAGCCCCTGTTGAACCACAGTTGAGATTTCGTGATAGTAAATGTGCTCAGAGGAATGAAGGGATATCGTCGAATGATGGTTTAGGGGCTGTTTTCTCTTCCGTTTTGCGGAACTGTTCCCTTGACTTTTGGCGTTGAATCCTTCGTTTGTTGATCCCAAAAGGATCATCGTCATCGATGTCTTCTTGAGCATCGCGGCTTTTTGTTATCTTACGTGCTTGGCTTCCTCCAGGTGCTGTTGGTCGCTTGACGCTAGAGCCCGGCCGCGAAGTTGTGTTCATAGCTGACTTCAGTGAGCGAGGAGTACTAAATGCTGTCCGTGGAGTTGATCGTGGCACTGCTGGACTAGATGTATGGGCCGTGCGTGCTGCCTTTGTAGCCGTAATGCGTGAGGGCGCAGCTAAATCCAAGTCATCTCCATCGTCAGTCTCATCGTCATCACCCAAAGGGATGCGCCTGTTCTTTGCTGGAGTTGAACAGGATCCTTGATATAACCGTAGCGGGCTAATGTTTTGTGAATTGAAACCCGCCGAAGCTCTCGTTGCAGCGGTATCAGCTAGACCTGTTGCTGATATCCACTTGTGCTCCTTTCTGGGACTCTCCATGAGACCTTGCAGACTTGACCCTACGTAAGGGGAATCCTTCTTCTCGTTTGAGTTAGTACCTAAGAGCTTGCGCTGTTTGACGTTGCGGCGCACGTCCTCCTGATGATGTCTTGTGAGGAGGGTTGGCGCGCCGACTACAGGCCTTTCAATCTCACGGATTGTGTCTGCGTTTTGGTGTTTAGCCAAATTCTTCAAACGGTTGTATTCAGAAGTATGAATGTGGAGTGTGAATTGGTGAGCCATGTTGACGAATTCGTCTTCCACTATACGATATCTGTCATCGTGGTCGAGGCCTGGTCTCATGAATCTGAGTCTGGTTAGTGTTTGGTATGAGTGTGAGTTTGGGAGTGAGATGAACCTTTCTTTAGGCGGTTCTGGTGGAGGCGAGGTTGAGGGACTTCGTGTGGCATCTGAATTATTGTCGGTTTCTTTGCGGTTTTGATGAAAGTGTTGAGTCTGGAATACCTTCTGCCTCTATCACGCGCTCGCGACGCGGCTTCTTACGGGAAGCTGAGGGTGTACTCGGACGGGGCGCTCGTGAAGGTGTGGGTAGTGGACTCTCCGACTTGCTTAAAGTTTTCCTTTCAGGGCCCGAAGGAGTCGAGGAAGTCTTCCAAGGTAGTTTTCTGCCCATGGCTGAGGTTCATTATTGGCGAGGTTGAGAGTGTAGCTGGATGGTGATGAGTGGTGGGGGTTGCCACTTCCATTTAGGCAGCGCCGCGTTGAGCTAAACGAGAGCTACCTCGCACTTGGACTACACCTTGAAACTCAAATGAAGTAAGAGTGCATACGACTCAACATCTCTCATAAACATTAGATATAAGATGCAAGATCGCCATTACCTGTAGAGAGATGGTAATGTTTCTCACTTTACATAGACAATTGATCCAAGGTCACCACCAAACAATGCTATAGCAAGACTTTCTTAAACGCCTAAACACTTTGTTAAATTAGAGGCTGAGGGAATGCCATGTTGGACAAACATGCCAAAACATCGATGCTGTTTGCCTCGGCATTGCTCATGTGCATCCTTTCGTCAACCTGCTTGCTGCACCGAGCACTCCTCCATCGCATGTAGAAAATAGAGGATAGCGGATAGATAACCCCTTGTGAAGCCTTCTTGAGTGAGTCAGCAGCATGAATGCCAGGTCCTATCGCTCAGTCTTCATTGTGCTTAACACACAAGCGTGGAATGTCCAAACTGTGACTTATTGCCGACTATCTGAGTCATGCATATGAGCAGCAAATCACCGTTTTGCTATCTCGCCTACTATTGAGAACCTAAGATGTGGCGGTATGGCAGGACTTGTAAGTCACAAAGGTGCGCTCCAACTCGTGCCAATGAAAGCGCTTAGTATAATTTTAGAGTCTCCATAAGATACATTCAGTTCCAATCTTTTAATTTCTATTTTGAACCATAGGGACCTCTATCACAGGCCAAGAGAAGCTATGCAGCAGTGTGAGTGTGTTGTTAGCTGTAGTCGTAGATCTTGATATCATTCCAAGAGGGTATCACCAGTCCGAAAAAGCCGCCAGTCTTGAGGCAGTTTCTCAAGTCTTGTATAATCTGAAGCCATTCGTAGTTCCAGTTTGATACCCTGGAGGACAGGTTCTAGTACGGCGGCATGCGGTGGCAGCTCTACTATCTAAACACTACCCAACGCGGCTAAATAACTAAATATCTTGATGATTCCTCAGCTAGCTCCCTACAAGCTTAACTAAAAATCAGATTCCCAATTCTGCATGTCTAACCGAACTCTAGACTGGCTAAGGTATCTAGGAACAAGACCCAGATAACGAAACAGTCATGTGCCCTACGCTGTTCCTCACACCGGGACTATTTCCATCTTGACCGTGTCAATACGCAAGGTACATCCTCAATTGCGAGACCCCAACTAACGTCTCTTACCCCATGATATGGAATCTATTCCCTTTCCTTCACTCCAGGCCTGGCACACACACCCTCCCCCGGTATCGGACAAATCCCGTCGATAGTCTCGAGATTCCCCAAGTTCCTCAATGTACCTTTTTCCCCCTGACCCGCTGCAGTGGATACGCAATTGTGTAATAGCCCAAGGCACGATTCACAGTTTTTGACTCTACGATATAATTGCATCAGTTAAGTTCATGATACTCGGGGTCTGCCGGGGCTCTGTATGGATATTATGTTGTAAAGTCGCCCGTGCCATGACATAAGGGAAACTGAACAAACAGCAGGTTGTTGCAGACGGTCAGCTTTTCGCCACAGGCGATTTCACCGTTTTCCCAGTCAATGCTTCGCTTCGAAACTCCGTCTCCACCGTCAAAAACTTCCTTTCCGCCGGTTTCCCCGGTACCTTTTCTTTCATGACTGACCTTGAGACTCGACTATCAAGGAACTGGTTACTACACGCCCCCCCGGTCCCCAGACAAGCGAGCGGCTCCCATGCGGGGAAAGGATAAAAATTGCATGCGGGGGTGGACTCTCCATGAAGAAAAAAACAGACACTTTCTTTTTTTCTTCCCCAGACGGGAGATAGTGGCAGGGGAGAAAGGAGGGTATGCGAAGGGAAGGATATTGCCGCGCACTCCCTTTACGGTAAATCGGCGTCTCTACACCTCGCGCCGCCGATAGATACCACTGAAGCCCGGAAGACACACAGAGAAATACAGCGGCGTTCTACCCCGAGACCGCGAGGTTTCCCCGAGTTCTATCTTATGGAGGTCGCCCAGCCTCTTCTCGTCGAGTTGTTCTGTAGGATCCCCGTGCTTGCGTCCGTTTATGGTTACTGCTACAGCAAGAATAGTAATTTTACCTAATGAAGCAGGAAGTTTCGGTCTTTCCAAGGTGAGAGGCGGGCCAATCATAGACTCGTATTGGATATCGCATATCGCTCTTCTTTAAGCGGCATCAAGGTGTTCATGCTATCAGCGGGTCAAGGTCTGGCGTACACCAAGATAGCACCCTCGATCCATGATAACCAAAGAAGGCACGCTATCTTGAGCTCTGTCCTACTGCATCGTCATCACGACATCACTTGTAGGAACATAGATAGAACCAAGTAGTTGAGTATGCAAATGCAGTGGCTTGCAGTCAAGGTATATTAAAATATGTCAACAGCATGCATAAAACAAGGATAGTCCAGTGCTTTTTGCAGAGTCCCCTTCATGATAGGTGCGATAATAATGGTAAAGCTGTAATCCCAACGCCGAGTTTCTTCCAGGGTCTTGTATTCGACCACGTCCCATGAGTTTCATACACCATCACAAACACTCAAACTCTGCCTCAAATCTATCCAGATCTAAGCAGACTCCCTTACTACCTTGTCAACAGCCTTAGCGAAGTAGTCGACATTGTTGTCATTGAGGCCAGCCATGCTGATACGACCGTTCTTGGTCATGTAGATGTGGAATTCTTCTCGTAGCTTCATCACTTGTGACTCGCTAAGACCAGTGAAACTGAACATGCCGATCTGATCCGTGATGTGGTTCCAGGTACCAGGGGTCTGGAGCTCCTCAAGCTTGGCTCGTAGAGTATCGCGCATGCTGATGATGCGGCCTGACATTGTGCGTAGGTTCTCTTCCCACTCGGCGAAGAGGTCGCGATCGTTGAGAACAGTGCTGACGATGCGAGCACCGTACAGGGGAGGGTTGGATATCTCGGAGCGCTGGAGAATAGCTAATTGGGAGCCGATACGGGTGATAGTGTTTGAGGCATCGCCGGCGGGGGCGGTAACGGCGTGGAAGCAGCCGGCACGCTCGCCGTAAAGGCCAAAGTTCTTGGCGAAGCTCTGGGCAACAACAAGCTCAAAGCCCTGTTCGACAAAGTATCGGATAGCCCAAGCATCACGGACGAGATCACCAGATGCAAAGCCTTGGTAAGCAGTATCAAAGAAGGGGAAGTGGTTTCGCTCCTTCATGAGAGCAGCAATCTCAGTCCATTGCTCTTGGGTAGGGTCAACGCCAGTGGGGTTGTGTGCGCAAGCATGAAGAACGAAGACAGATCCCTCAGGAGCAGATTTGAGAGTCTGCTTGAAGCCCTCGAAATCGAGACCCTTGGTCTCCTTGTGGAAGTAAGGGTAGGTATCAATTGAGTGGCCGACGTTCTTGAAGATCTGGTGGTGGTTCGCCCAGGTGGGATTTGACAGGTAGACAGTGTGGTTGCCCTTATAGAACCTGGCTAGGAAGAGAGCGCCCAAGTGCACGGCACCGGTACCAGAGATTGTCTGCAATGTCGTCGAGCGCTTCTCTGAGATGGCGACGGAGTCTGCGCCAAAGACCAGCTCGGCGGCCTTGGATGTGAAGCTGGCAATACCCGCGATCGGGGCATACTCGTGATTGAGCTCAGGGTCGTTTCGGAGGATCTCATCAGCCTGTGACGCACGTGGGGTTAGCTCAAATTCCAAGACTCAAGGTTTTGCATGCAAGTCGTGGCGGCGGGGCTGTTGGGGCATGTTGTGACGCATATTTGCATGAGAAGGATCCAGGCAGCGCATTGTGGAAAGCTGCTGACTCCATGACCCGAAAATCGCAATGATGGGAGGGTTATGAGGCAAACTGGAGCTTGAACGGATCCGCTTCGGAAGCGTCATCCGGGTAGGGGAACGCCTGCAGAGCAATGCGTCCGTGGAGCGCAATGCAAGTGAATGCGATCTGGGGGCTTGGGGTTTGAAAGGTTATGCGACCATGGGAGGAGGATGGCCGACAATGCCGTGGAGGGGGAAGTGCAGCGAGATGTACAAGAGTATCATACCTTCTTAACGACTGGCAACACCCATGGCTTTGCGTTCTCGTCTCTGTAAGCACCGATACCCTAAGCAACGAGAAAGCATAGGTTAGCAAGAGCAATCATACTTTGGAGCACCTTCAGATAAAAAGATTGTGTTGGAAGGCTTCAACTTACAAGATCGATCTTGTTGGGACTGTTGTCGGCCTTGTAAGCTCGTGCAAGACCAAAGAGAGGGTCTTCAGGAGCCTGGGGCACGACTTCGGCAGGGAAATTTGTAGTAGAAACCATTTTGGGCGAGATGTGACGAACGATGGAGTTTAGACGAGAGATGGAGGAAGATAAAGAAGAGGTCGGTGCCGTTTTATTATCAGTCGAGCTTGAGCTTGAGGTGCTGCTGCCAGACTGAGTCTGACGGGGTGTACTCAGTGACGGTGTCATAGTGGGCTGCGGCCCTGAGGATTTTCGATTTAGGGGCGGAGGGTTAAGGAAGTAAGGAAGAGGGGGTCTTTGGGGTCCTGC
>JABSTL010000041.1:0-72286 GCA_013759095.1 Fusarium sp. NRRL 29148
CTGCCACGCGGTAGCATGAATCACCTTCCTTCTCTGGCCTCTACCTTGCCATTGAAGCCTGTAGCGATAAAAAAGCCTCTCGAATGCTGGACTCGAGCGTAACCAGTCCCGGCATGTCAAAGTCTTAGCCTCGAGGCACGCCACTTTGCACTGTCGAATGTCTGGTTTTCTCAAAGCAGATTAGCTGAAGCGTCCGTCAGGGGCTGGCCACTACGGTTCCATCGGGTCACTGCCCAGAAAGAGGATCCCGTCTCCTCATTGCATCCGAAGTGACCGAAGTTCCCCTTTCGCCTCCCGTGCCTTTTCATTCCTTCGCCCGTGCTTTTTTCCTTGCATCTGCATCTGGTTTTTTATCTAGTGGCCCTCCCCGTCAAATCGTGTCGATCACTTGCTTTTTTCTTCCCTCTTTTCCATTTATCCGCACGTACTTTTGCCATGACATGCGGCTCACGGACCAGACCATAGTTCATTCCCACGTTTTGTCTTTTTACATAATTATTACCTGCATCTGATCTGACTCCACCCCATCGATTAAGGCTTGGCGCCTTTTTTCATCCACGATCTCTCTCTCTCTCTCTCTCGTTTTTCATAACATAATACCCCCTCAAAATGTCACATGATAAACCCAACAAGACCACCGACATCAAAGTCGAAGTGGCGCTCACCCGCGATGTCGAGATCATCGAGATGAGAAACATGAGCAATGCCTCGCACAAAGATGGAAACACAACGACATGGGCCATTTCAGCGCCCAAGCAGGAAGACGACAAGGAGCAGAACGACTGGCTCGATGGATTCAAAAGAGCGGATAGGCGAAAGTTGAAGAAGGGCTGGGATAAGGGCGGTTATCATTCTGAGCCGAAGCCTCATGTTCCCGGGGATCGGTATTTCGATATTCGTGCGGCTAATGCAAAGACTGCTACTTCGGCGCTCGCGAGGGAATTGAAGGGTAGACATTTGCAGATGATTGCGTTCGGGGGTGCTATTGGTATGTGAATGAAAGTCAGTGTTGATCGTGAGAGGCGTACTAACATGGAATAGGTACCGGTTTGTTCATCACTTCTGGCAGTGCTCTTCACCAAGGTGGTCCAGGAAGTGTGCTCCTCTCATACATCGTCATCGGCGCACTTCAATACTGCACCATGCAATCGCTCGCCGAGCTCTGTGTCATCTTCCCCATCGCCGGTTCATTCTCTGCCTTCTCTACTCGCTTTCTGGATCCTTCTTGGGGATTTTCTATGGGATGGAAGTAAGTCTCGCTCACGCATTCATGAGATGAGGGCATCGCTAACCTGCGTAGTTACTGTCTTCAATGGCTTTTCACTCTTCCTCTTGAGATCATCGCTGGCGCGTTCACAATCACTTACTGGAATGAAGATATTTCCAAATCCGTTTTTGTTGCTATTTTCTTAGCTGCCATTTTCATCATCAACTTGTTTGGTGTGAAAGCATACGGTGAAGCTGAATTCGTCTTCTCTATCATCAAGGTCACTGCGATCGTAGCTTTCATGTAAGCTTTCCCCACTACTCACTCAGAATCTAAAAGTCCAGCGACTAACAGCTTCAGTCTTCTTGGAATCGTCATTAACATAGGAGGCGAACCTACCTCAGGCTACATCGGAGGCCGCTATTGGGTCGACCCCGGTTTATTCAACAACGGCTTCAAAGGCTTCTGTTCCGTCCTCGTGACATCATGTTTCTCCTTCACCGGCACCGAACTCATCGGCCTCGCAGCCGCAGAAACAGCCAATCCTCGCAAATCCCTCCCCAGCGCCATCAAGCAGGTCTTCTGGCGCATCACCCTCTTCTACATCGTAGCCCTGATGCTCGTCAGCCTTCTTGTTCCTCACGACGACCCTAGGATCTTGGACGCTAGCTCCTCCAACTCTGCGGCCTCACCTTTTGTCGTCGCTATCGAAACTGCTGGAACCACTGTGCTGCCTAGTGTCATGAACGCTGTTATTCTCATCGCCGTTATCAGCGTTGGTAACTCGTCTGTTTTTGGTTCTTCACGAACACTTGCTGCTCTTGCTGATCAGTCTATGGCACCGGCTATCTTCTCCTATGTTGATAAGCAGGGTCGACCTTTGGCTGCCATCATCTTTTCCTGTTGTATTGGACTTTTGGCTTTCATCGCTGATCTGAAGGCTCACGATGTCGTCTTCAACTGGTTGCTGTCCATCAGCTCTCTTGCGACCCTGTTCACCTGGGGCAGCATCTGTCTTACTCACATCCGCTTCCGCAGCGCATGGGCACATCACGCACATACCCTCGAGCAATTACCATTCCGCTCACGACCCGGCACATACGGCTCCTGGTTCGCTCTGGCTGGCTACGTTCTTGTCCTGTTGAGTCAAGTCTGGATAGCCGTCGATCCTGTTGATCACAAGAAGCACGAGAGCACAAACGACATTGTGCAGAACATTTTCCTTAACCTCATGGCTGTTCCCATTGTTCTGATCATGTACCTCGGACATAAGCTTTGGTACAGGACAAATTTTGTGGCTTTGGATGATATTGATATCCAGACTGGACGGCGTTATTATCGTGTTCACTTGATGAGTGATCAGGAGAGGGAAGCGCGTGTTACCTGGCCTTTGTGGAAGAGAGCTTACCGGTATTTCTGTTAATGAAGCGTTGTCTTTTTGTATTCTTCTGGCTTAGATATGAGTTACTAGATCAGCTTTTCTGATAAGGCATAATTAAGGAATTTCATGACATTGACCAACCCTGATTCTGTTCAACTGCTCGCCTTGTGCCTGATGTTGTAGTTGTAACCACTACGGTCCATTGCCTAACGAGTAACGATCCTTGGAGGCAAGTTGATTTCTAATGGGACCCATACGCACGAGACATGGACTAGATATATAAATCGCCACTGCGGCTCAAATAACCTTGCCAACCAGCCAAGCACATCGACCCGCAACGTCACCTGCCAAACATGAACTTAATCTCGGTCCGATCAAAAGTTCATTACTTGTCCGCAGCGCATGAAAACTCATGTATGCAAACCTGCGGCGTTTGCAGTAATGAAACAGTTCTGTTTCGTTCAATGATACCTGCTTGGAGTGGGGATGGGTCCGAGATGCACGGGAGTTGTTGCAGTAATTACTCAATGACATTTGAGTTTATGGGGCATCATTTTATTCATTAGATCATGGGAATAGACTTGACCGGGGTCAAGTATCACTGTTACATTGCGGAGCCGAGATGTCGAAACCCCCAGAATGTAAGCGAGTCGTCTGAACTTGTAAGGCAATAATTGCGAGTTCGAGTCCACTTGGTGATCAATGCGTAAGAGGATGCGCTGCTTTGCCGATGGATGGGAGGAGAAGTCGATGTGTTGTTTTGGACATCTGCAAGCCTCCCTTTCATGTTTTCTCATGAGTTCACGTATGCCAAGCCATACCCCAGTCGCTGAAAAACATCCTTTGGGATCACGGCTGTACGGCTCGTGTTCCCGAACTATTAATCTATTTACCCAGATATTAGGTTTCCAGCATCTGTAGCCACAACTGAACTCTCCCATGTTATCGACCAGGACTTTGCTCCTCTCGTCAGACTCGCTTCCTGCACTTCTCCCGCAGTGTGAAAGTAAATCCTTTCCCAAAGGTATCTTGGCTGAAACGCGGTGCAGGCATCACCCTAGATGCAGCAACGGAAACATGGATTCTCACTGGCTGACTGCATCCTTCGCGGATCACATCAAGGAGGATTCACCGGTCCGGTGACCGGCTGCAAATCCCAGACCAGATACTGTTCTGTGCGGGTTCTTTATCGTGTTCACTCGGGTTGGATTTGCTTCGCTTTCGTGATGCTGGGAACCCCTGCCTTGGCCTCAGAGACTATCTGCAGCTGTGCCTCAGTGGCTGTAACTACCTCCTGTAAGCCTCTTCTGTACCATCGGAGCATTCACTGTTTGGAACGAGGCCGTCGCAGTTAATCCCGCGTCGATCCCTGGCTGGCTTGGCGTGATGAAGAGAAGCAGCAAGTGGGAGCGACACTGTCACAGAATGTGGAATGGAAACATTCTGCAGGCAAGGCAAGTTAGAGCTACGCACTAGAGCACCAGACGTGCATGTGAAGAACTTGATGCTGTGACTTGTCTCAAGTGTTGATCCTGGTAATGAGGTGTATACAAATATCTACAGCTATTCCTTCACCACTGGTTCATTGCTTGTTTTCTTAATTGATGCCTTTAAGTTTTGTTTGCTGTGAAATCCACGCATGTCAGAACCTCCGAAGCCTCCCAGCGATGGGAGCCCTTTCTTCCCCATATCCGAACGAGCTGCCAACCTCGCTGTTGTGCATCTGGGAATAACATCGCCACTTCTTGCTATTGCGTTGGCTATGTTTGTGGCGAGGATATGGCTAAGGGTGAGGCCGGTTTGGAGGGTGAGCTGGGAAGATTACAGCATGACTATTGGGGTTGTAAGTTGAGCCATCGCTCTCACAAGGCCTGTGACTGACGATATTGTTGACAGTGTGCTGCGGTCGTCGATTTCGGATTCCTCATACCGCAGATGTATACATCGCCACGACTCATTACCGAATCTCAAGTCACTTGGTCTCGAAAATACGCATTCTTAGCGATTCCCATCTGGGGCATTGCCATGATGTTCATCAAAGTCAGCATCGCAATGATGATGCATCGAATTCAGCCTACAGTTCTATGGTGGCGCGTCTTCTGCTTCTTCATAATGGGCATCTTGATAGCTTATGGAGTCGCAAACACATTCTTCATCCTTCTCCAGTGCCGACCGCTCGAAGCATCATGGGATACATCAGTGTTGGAAACAGTACAAGGAGCAAGCTGTCTCCCCCAAACTGGCATCCACATCATGTCCAACATCGGGTCTGGCATCAATATTGCAACAGACATTATGCTATCTTTGGCACCGACGCTCTTCCTCTGGAAGCTCAAGAGACCGCTGAAGGAGAAGATCCTTGTTGGCGCGCTAATGGGTCTGGGCATGTTTGCAAGCGTCGCCTCCATCGTCAAAGCAACTCTTGTTAAAGAATTCGGCATGGCGAAGGATGCATGGGCACTCACAAATTCCATCGCCACCTGGACAGCCCTCGAGCAAATCCTCATCATGATCGCATCCTCCGCGCCCTTCCTAAAACCCCTCGTTCAAAGCGCTTTGCACAGAATGGGCTGGACGCTCTCAGGAACATCAGCCGGTCGCTCAGGCTACGGGAACCGATATCACGACGTTGGACAGAGCGCACGACAGTCACGAATGGTGAACAAGTCAGCGGTGAACTCGAGAAGGGATATCTACGGTGGAGATGAGGATCCTTTTGCTGTAGGGGATAGCAACGATGCTATTCCTTTGGAGGGAAAGGTTTATGAAGTGGGTAAGCCAAGGGATGAACGAGATATCACGACAATGCGGACGACGCAGGGATCTTTGACGACGGGATCGTGGACGGAGAGGGGAAGTGAGGACAGGGAGCTTACGCCAAGCCACGCAGTGTAATTTGACTAATAACAAGCCTTCCAATTTACCCAGAACCAACATGCATATGTACCTCCAGGCACTTTTGACCTGTAGATGATCATTGACCGTTACAGTATAGTGGAGCTGGCAAAAGAATAATCGGATCATCAGGGAATAACCCAAGCGAAGCTAACCTGCAGATTATGTAGACTCTCCGGCGCGGGTCGTGGAAACCCGCCGGCCTTGGGGACCAAGTTTATCTTGTCGGTAAGGTATGATCCCTGATGTTCCAAGGCCCCGGATCCATCGCTTAACAGGGAATTACACGGAGTCTTTTGCCGGGCGTTCAGCCAACATGCATGTAGCAGCATCTGCAATGTCACGCTGCAGGTACTCTTCGGTAACGAGGTCCCGTTTCGTAAGCCCCGTAGACTGAGGCGAAAAAGTCAAAACATACAAAGGAGCGGTTCCTGTTCCTTTCTCTTGCCGATCACTCGTCTCAAACACTTCTGAGTGACCAGCTGCATCTTCTGATACTCTCCCTGCATTTTGTCCTTAGGTTTACACCATGGTTGCTATTACGTCGTTGTGGACTGCTGTCCTCCTTGTAGGCGTGGTTGTTTCTGAGGCCAAGAGCTGCAAGAAGCCTTTTGTCAGACGGGAATGGTATGTAGGTCATTCTGTCTGGTTGATCACTTTCTGATTGGTGATAGGCGCTCTCTTAGTATCAAGGAGAGAGATCAGTACATCAAAGCTCAGAAGTGCCTGATGAAGAAACCTCCCCAGTCTTCTACCGCCGATATTCCCGGTGCTCGAAGTCGATGGGATGACTTCTTAGGCACGCATATCATCAACGCCGATGACGTGCATTTCACAGTATGTCCCCACACCGTTCGATTCCCGTTTCACTTCCTAACCCAAACAGGGCGTATTCTACCCCTACCACCGTCTGCTCATGTACTCCTACGAACAAGAGCTTCAGACCTGTGGCTGGAAAGGTGGCGTTCCCTACTGGGACTGGACTCTCGACGCCGCAGGCCCTGACAACGACACTTCCGTGTTTGTCAAGTCGCCTATTTTCGACAACAAGCATGGCTTCGGTGGGAACGGAGCTTGGATCCCTGGAAACTTCTCCAACCCCGAGCCTGGTCTGCCTGTGAATCCTCCTTGGGACGTTCCTGATCGGTCTGGAGGTGATTGTATCAAGAAGGGTCCATTTGCAGGACTCAAGTCCAACCTGGGTCCTGGAAACGGTACGGCGTACAACCCTAACTGTATCAGAAGAGACTTTGCGCCGTTGAGCTTTCGGGATATGAGTGGTCCTGCTGCTGTTGAGGATGGGATGCAGCAGGGTGATTTTGGGCACTTTGATCGTCTCACGCAAAGTACTACCCACTCTGGTGGACATTGGGGCGTTGGTGGGTTGTATGGTACCATGACTGATAAGTGGCAGAGTCGTAAGTCCCTCTCACTCTTATATTCTTGTTGTACTGACTCTGATAGCTGCTGATCCTCTGTTCTGGGTCCATCATGCCAACGTTGATCGATTCTGGTGGTCATGGCAAATTCGCGATCTCAAGAAGCGTGAAAAAGACATCTCTGGCCCTCTTGTCAACTTTGACTACAACAATGAGGCTGCTGGTAATGTTACTCTCAACCATGGCATCTTCGTTGGCGAGACCGTCAAGCTCAAGGCAAAGGTCAAGGATGTCATGCATATCAAGAAGGGCATCCTGTGCTACGAGTATGAGGACACTTATTAGATGATTGCACAAGATATGAGACTTGTGACGACTTGGACATTCTTGACACTAGCTGTCCGGCAATTTAATATCCATTAGCACTAGCTACCTGTTCAATTGCCTGTGACCACCTTCGTACTCCCGTGTTCAGGATAGCTCCGAACTATTTCGGAGCTTACAGTGGCATGTCTTGATCAACGTTATGCAATCCCCTCTTTTGGTGAACCCTTTCGGACCCCTTAGGTAATTATGCCCGCTGACGTGCGTGCTACGCACTCTGGAATCACCAGTAGATGTGCCTGATTTGATCACGTAATTCCTTGATTCCAAACGCTGACTGCAGCCGACATTCTGCCGAGAGAAGGGCGCTGTGATCTATGATTCAGTATAAATGTTTTGGCGTCGTCGTGTTTTCATCACCATCAAATACAGCAGCAATTGATTGATTTTGAATCAGAACTTATCTACACCCACCCTTACAGCAACAATGTCCTCAGGTTCCGTCGTTTACCACTACCTCGCCATTGGCAAGCTTGGCCGCGGAGAAGTTGTCAAGTGAGTATTATGTCACATCGCATCTGGAACCGTCAGATGTTCTTGGACTAACCAATTGACAGGCTGTTCTTGAAGGATGCTGGCATTGACTTCGAGGAGAAGCGTTATAAATACCCTGATACTTGGCCAGAGACTAGCGAGAAGCTGAAGCAGCAGGGCATCACCCGCACTGGAAGCCTGCCTTCTCTTGAGTACAAGGGCCTTATCCTCACTCAGGTTCGTGAACCCACAGTCTGCATGCGAAACAAGACTAACATAACTGATAGCATGTCCCAATTCTTCGCTTCCTCTCTCGAGACCTCGGCAAGTATGACGGTCAGACGAATGAGGACAAGTACTTGGTAGACGCCGTCTCCGACATCTACGTCGATTGGAGAGTATGATCATCATTTTCGCCTGCATCGCACGAACTCTAACTGGAACTGCAGTCCCAATGGGTTGCCAACCTCAGCGGAGCAACCGACGAGTACAAGAATGAATACCTCCCCAAGTACTACGATCTCATCGCCAAGTATTACTCTGACCGCGAGGGTCCTTACCTTCTGGGTGATGAAGTCAGCTACACCGACTTTGCGATTTATCAGTCCATTGACAACGACACACGAACCAAGACCATCCCTGTAGGTTGCCTCCTCCTAAAAGAAATTCGGTCGTAGTTGACTAGGACTAACCGCCTGCTAGTCTAAAATTCCTGATGTCCTTCTCAAGTTCAAGGAAGTTTTTGAAGCTAGACCCAACATTGCTGAGTACATCAAGTCGGAGTAAGACAAGGTATGCTAGGGAGGAAGAATTAGGACTTCTAGTCTAGGTGATAAAAATATTCAGGCAACTTTAGCCTAAGCTTGGAGGGCTCCTAGCTGAGTTTATTTTAGCATCCTCTTCTCAAGTGTCAGGTTTTCTTTTCCTCTGACCCAATGCGTCTTTTTGGGGACAATTAAACGAAGTTGACTTACAGAAATATAACTCCATTTGTGTCAAAGTTCTTGTTCATCACCTGTAACGATGGTAGCAACATGGTCCCAGCTCATTTCAGCCCTGGAATCAGCCTTTTGGAGCTGCTTTATCTACTGCACTAACGCTGACTGCGCCACTCAAACCGAACTCATCTGCTTGCTGACATTCAGCCCTACAGTAAGACCTCAAGTATTTCATGCAACAAATCCCCGCATGGTGACCAAGCAAAAATGGAAGACCTCTCCTCTCGCATCAACAAGTACAGAACGAGATGAGCGACAAATCCCCCAAGCTTTGCTCAGCCTGCGCTGCCATCAATTTCGACACGCTCTTCTTTCCAGACCCGGCGCCATTCAATCCCGCCTATAGACCACCTCCAGATCCTTGTCTGGGTACACTACAGGAGATCTTGGATCGCTCAGAAGAATGCGACGTCTGCAACTTCATCGTCGATGCTCACCGACAACGATACATACAAGCGCCCTACGGCTTCTCGGAGAATCATCCGGATTTCAGAAGCAAAATCCTAGGCGAAGAACCTGTAATCCACGAGGAGGTCAAGACATACGGGCTTCGACTCACAGTTAACGATGAGCCGATCAAATGTTATCTTGAATCCCGAAACTTCTCCTCAGATAAATTATGGTATACGGAGGGCGGTCCTGATCATGGAACTGGGGCAGTGAAGCGCGTTCTGCTCAGGCTAGAACCATGTCCCTGGTTGGCTATACTCGCCAATTCGATTACTTTGCAAGCTGTCTGGTCGCCAAAAGAAAGCCAAACTCAAAGCGATGATTTCCCACTCGACGGTACAGGTCGAATGATCGGGCCTCTGCTAGATCTCTCACTCCCCAAGCGCTGGATCAAACAATGCGAAGACCAGCATGGAGAAAAATGTCAGAAACCAAAGTGGCTAAGCGATAGCGATGCCGAATGGCCTGAGAGATGTCGAGCAATCGACGTCGTGGAACATAGGATCGTCGATCTACTTCCAACCATGCGCTACGTTGCTTTAAGCTATGTTTGGGGATCTAGCGAAGAGGCGAGACAATCGCGCCTCGAGGGACGGTTGACTCGAGAGAACCTGTCGCGACTTCAGCAACCCAACAGTCTTGGGGAGATCTCTATGCCTCAAACTATCAAAGACGCTATGTATGTTACAGAACAGGTCGGCGAGAGGTATCTCTGGGTTGACGCCTTTTGTATCGTACAAGATGACCCTACAGATCTTGGACATCAGACAGCACGAATGGATTTGATATACTCCAGGGCACTCTTCACTGCATTGGCTGCTTGTGGCAAAGATTCGAATTCTGGACTTGCAGGACTCCCCAGTAATCCACGAGATGTCTATCAACGGCAAGCCAAAGTCTCATCGAGCGGGCTACACGTCACGCCGCTCGTTACTCTAACCGAAGAGGATACGCTACAGTACTCTTCGTGGAATACAAGAGGCTGGACGTTCCAAGAGCGTCTTTTGTCTAGACGCTCGCTCATCTTCACCAACAAGCAAGTTTACTGGTGTTGTGATGCCACAACATGGGAGGAAGAGTCACTTCTTGATATCCCCGGGTCAACAGCCTTTGCTAGATCCCATTCATTCGGATGTTACGACGAATGGGACGATAACCAAGCCAAATTCTCTACGGAAAGTTTCGACCAGTATATTACACAATTCTCGACGCGAAGGTTCACTTACTCTTCTGATGTCCTCCCCGCCTTTCTTGGCATCATTCGTCGTTTTGAGCATCTGAATAATGAGAAGATACACTGGGGTTTGAACGCTAGCACATTTGATCAAGCCTTGGTATGGAAGTATGGACATGATCGACGAGATGAGATGTGTACTTATGCTGCCGGCGGGTCGACGCGCAGCGTGCCGTATCCAAGTTGGTCCTGGCTTGGGTGGACAGGGTTCATTGGTAGTTATAGTCTCAGCGTCGGAAAACATTACGTCGGAGAGGTGAGGTCGCTTCTAGCATTTTACTCTTTGATGAGTGATGGTAGTGTATCTTTGATCAAGGGCACTTCACTGAGGAGAGTGAATGATTACGGAAAGGAAGACGATGCCGTGTCTACAACTGCTGAGAAGTCTAGCTATGATTGGATCGAGGATACAAAAGTGACCGGTCCGATCAAGATGACTGATATCTCAGTAACCTCGCAATTGGAATCACTTGAGCTCGAAACCTCTCATCGAGATCTTACGCCTTACGACACAGGACGGATAGTATTTCGGACAAGCCACGCCAATGTTTCCATCCAGGTCACCAATCGAGACGGCATACACCTGGAAACATCCGACGGACTAGTCAAGCTTGAATTGAGGCTATCATTCCCATTCATGCAGGAATCTTACAGTCTTTTTGAAGAAATGTTGAAGAAAGTGAGCGATCCGGCCAAGAGCAAAGTGGTGAACTTCTTGGGAAGGCGAGCCGTTTCAACAAGTCATACAATTAGCCTCATTGTCATTTCGAAACAGTATGGGTTTGATGAAGCTGATGATGAGGAGGTGAAGCTGAACGTCATGGCTGTTGAAGAGAAGGTACCTGGGTCGGGAGTTTGGAGTCGGATTGGTCTTGGTGTTATGAAAGAGGAGGACTGGGTGAAGTTGGATATCGATTGGAGAATGGTGATTCTTGAATAGCTTATCATCTAGATATAGCAGAATGCATGAGGTTTTCGTGGCCGACCGGACCCACGGAGGCCCGGGTCCGAAGTCCCGTTGAACATCGCCACAAATGTCTGAAAGGGGCAACGTCAGTTCGACTCATCACGCCAACAACCCAGATAGGGCTTAATATATAGGCTCACTTCCCATGCTTCACTATTATTCTATCTGACACGTCCTTCATACCAAACATCTCGAATCCAATCGAACTAAAACTCAGCACGACTAGCAAGACCAGATAATCGACCATGGCAGATGCAAGTGTTGTTAACAGCGATCAGCAGCAGACATTTAGAGTCGCACATACTCCTTCATTCTGCAGACTATGTAACATCGAGCTACGAGGACTGGAAACATGGAAAGTCCATGTCAAAAGCGACGGACAGTGAGTATCTCTCCCTCAATCAAAACGCAAGCAAAAATTAACTGTCGTTTGAAGTGTCCAGAAGCTACAAGAAAAAGTCCATGGCGTCACAGTGTCATCAACAAATTCTCCTTTGAAAGTATCTCCGTCTCGAAGCCAAGCGAGAGACCAGTTTGAGGATGATGACCAGGAATCAGAAAGTGGGGTTGAAGACGATGATTTGGAAGAAGCAGACCAGGAACTCGTCGCAACGGAGTTCGTGCCTGGTCACTGCCTCTTCTGCACCAAAGACACCCCAGCTTTGGACGAGAGCATGAAACACATGTCCTCCGCACATGGCTTCAATATTCCCTTCCGAGTATTCTTAGCCGTTGATCTCGAGACACTTATCTCGTATCTTCACTTCGTCATTAATACGTACAGAGAATGCATCTGCTGCGGCACCCGTCGGAGTACAGTCGAGGGCATACGGCATCACATGCTAGCCAAAGGCCACTGCCGCTTCGATATTTCACCAGAAACAGAAGAATTTTACGAGATACCGGAACACGAAGATGCTTTGGGGGGTAGGAAGAAAGATGTAGGTGATCCGGTGAGACTGCCTTCTGGGAAGGTCATCTCACATCGCAAACACGAAGAACCTCGTGCTCCTCGGCGGGAGCCTGCAGATCAGAAATGCCTTGACTCCTCAGAGCCTGTGGAGCCAAGTATGGAGATTGCGCATCGACGGACAGTCAATGGAAGTCGTGAGGTTGTGCAAACTAATGAAGCTATTCTCGCTGCGCAACTCTCGAGGCTTAAGGTTACCAGCGATAGAGCCGCGCAAAGGGAGGCGAAGCGGTGGAGAGGGAGATTGGAACGAGCGAATAATTTCTTTGCGCTGAAGAGATTTAGGTTGGATGCTGCCGATAGTCGAATGGGCCGACAATTCTAGATGTTATCTTAGTAAATATCTCTTGGGGCATGTGCCCTTATAAAAGCGCACCGAGTAACGCATCCCACTGCCTGTTTGTATGCCAACACTCAGCAATGATCTAGTTTACAATTCCCATGGAAATTGGTGTCTCCAGCCTTGCTGGCAGAAGTCACTTTTGTGGCGTATCACGAGGCAGTTCCCAAGGCTCCCCGTCTGTCCATGTCTCGGCCTCTCCGATCAAACACGGGGGTTCAGCAGCGGCATTCAATTATATCAATCTGGACCCTGCCCCCATATTTGCGAAAACAAAGTAAAAATTCACTCCAGGCTCGTCTTTTACGCTACGTGCTCTCATCACGATGTCGTCCTCGCGGTCATCCAGCCCAGAAACCGCTTCTAGCGCAGATCTCCAACTCCCAGTCGACATCAGCGCTAGTCCCAACTCGCCCGCCTATGCACCTGATATGGACAGTCTGAAGACCGCAAGTTTCGCAAGATTGCGCGACTTTGATAATTGGAGAGACAGCACATTCTTAGTGCATCGATGCTGTACTTACGCCGGAGATGGTGGGTATCTGTATTCATACTAAATCCAATGAGTATTATTGATAAAAAGCAGAAGTTCAAATGAAAGAGTTCATCCTTGGAGACTTTGAAAAGATGCAGAAGGCTATGTCTGAACTGGAGGATGATCATATACACATTCTGTTTGTTAAGGAAACTCAGAATACACTTTTTCCATACTAATCATCGACCATCGTGTAGCAACGCAACTGCTCGGAGCGTGTTTCTTCTATATGCCAGCGAGCTACGAGAGTTATCCCAAAGCCTCGGCCTCGCACCTTGGATCTCATATGGTCTTGAGTACAACGTCCTCGGAGGGCTAGGTCGGAGACTCTACGGCTCCCACTACGGTAAGCTCTCCCTCAGGTTGATGGCGAAGGCTCATTCAGTGCTCTAACAGATATCTGGTTTACCCTCCCACTGGTCGATGCCGGCGCAGATAACTTCACCCATCCAGGTCAAGAACTTCACTCTCTACCAATTGACTCTTCCAAAGGTGTCACACATCTGTACGAAGACGCAGGCATGTTCTATCTAAGCTTCAACGAAACGACTAGACAAACACGCATTCTATACTCGAGCGCAATTCCTGCTCGTCAAAAGTTAGCATCTTCTTGTAAGAACGCAAAAGAACTTGGTGTACGAGACGACCCGTTTACGTTTGTCACGTGCGCTTTGAGTTCAATTCTTCAAGATCAGGGCATGAATGCGCACTCGTTCACTGCTCTGATTAGCAAAATGGCAAGCATTCTATCTATCAGGTTAGCCATCTCTAACATGGCGTTTTGCAGGAAGATTACAGCAATTCACTCAGGTTTGAGATTCCTGAGAATGAAGAGACAAAGGTGAAAGAGACGGCGATCCAGCTCAGAAAGTCGTTGCCGTACCTAGAGAAGATCTTGGAATCAGTGAACTGCACGATACAGATCATCGAGGATACTATCAGTGAGCACAAGGACTGTAGAGAACTGCTATCCATTCCCAGCCAGCATTTCCTCCGTGTCGAAAAGAACTTGCAGACCCTCCGCTCACAAGCGATTTCCTTCAAGAGCTACCAAGACACCCGCATCAGAAGAATCAATGTCTGCTTATCAACTGTAAGGCCATTTCCAGTCTCTTGTTCTTGATATGCGCATCTTGCTCACTCAATCGCCGTAGCTCTCATCTCTCTTGAGCCTCAGAACAGACAGCGCCATCAAGGCCAGTACTGAAGCAATGACAAGACTCACAGAGGCGAATCGAGAGGATAGCGGGAAGATGAACGACATCGCGATAGCTACGAAGCTCGACAGTGAGGCTATGATCACCATCGCCAAGCTTACCATGCTGTATCTCCCGCCGACTTTTATAGCGGTAAGAAAACCCCTTCCTGGTAGTGAGCAAGACTTGACCGAGATTCTCGTAGACTCTTTTCAGTATGGGGATCTTCAATTTCGACTTTGAAAACGGGGGAAACGGACGTCTTGTCATGTCCAGCCAGTGGTGGATGTACATCATCTTTGCCGTCCCTCTCACTCTTGGAACGTTTTACTGGTTCAGAGCAGTAACGAGATCGCACAAACAGGCAAGCCAGAAAGCAGAACGAGAAGCCAAGCAGCCTGAATGAAGCTCGTTTCCTCTTGCTTCAAGTGTGGCGCGTACTTGTAAGCAGTTTGAGAAATATCGCATGGGTTACTTTTACGTACATCAAAGTTCTGTGCACCAGTTAATGCAAGCCATTCATTCAAGCCGGTGGGTAACTGAGTGGCTCCTCTTCACTTTAACGTCTAGCGTTGTCGCAGGGAGCAAGAAAAACATGTGGCCCCGGAGAGGGGTGACTAAAGTACTTAGTCGAAGAGTCACTAAAATCATGCTTACTGTACCTGATTATTTTTGTCATATAGGATGACAGGCCCAAGCTTTCTTTACCTTCCCCTGGCTCTATCGATCATGAATTGAGGTTCCACCCATCAGGTCCCCGCTGGTGAAGAAAAAAAAAGTTTCAAGAAAATTTTAACACGATTGAACGAGCAATTGAGTGAAGGACTGTAGAATTAATGAATTGAAGATATTCCCAAGTGACATTGAACTGTGTGATGGTGACGACATTAATTGCCTTAGGCACCTCATTCCTCAAAACGGCACAGCTTGTGTAGCTATTGCCCAATGTAGAGAGCTCTGAGCTGCCTATGACGACACTAAAGCAACCACCACCAAAGATTCCTGTGACCCCTCTATTTACCTTCTCCCAACAACAACCACTTGACTTCACTTCAATCAATCCATCACAAACACAATCAATCAATCAGCCCAACTCACCGCAATCATGTCCCGCATCCCAACCTCCACCTCGGTCCTCGAGTCCGCCGTCATCGAAGCCCCCTTCAGCGACGTCTGGCACCTCATCAAGCTCCAAGACTTCTCCAAGTTCTACTCGGCCCTCTCCTCCAGCGAGTGGGTGAAGGGCGCGTCCCCCGACACCGACATCGTCAAGTGGACCTTCAAGGACGGCACCGTCCTCGAGGTCAAGCAGGAGGAGCACTCGTCCATCGACCACTACATCACCTACAGCGTCATCTCGTCGCAGCCCGCCCTCAGCTACACCTCCGTCGTCAGCACCGTCCGCGCCTACCCCATCACCTCGGGCAAGCACGAGGGCGCTACTTTTGTCACCTGGAGCGGAAACTTCTCGAGCGATGCTGATGCCGGTGTCATTGAGGATGCCAAGTTCAAGCGCCGTGAGGCTCTGGCTGACCTCGCCAAGGCTGTTGCTAAGAAGTAAATGATGGGAATGGGAAGCAGTGATTAAAAAGAAACGAAGGGTATCATAACAATGTCTATGGATGGGCGGAGCAGGGTTATCACATGTCGATGTAACTAATAGCCCGTCGTCAATCACATCAATTGTCAAGCTGTGCATCATATGGAATCACAACCGAGACCTCAACTTGACCCTAAACTTAGACCTAATCGACTTTATGATGATAACATTCCAAGTCTTTTCAAAATCTTCATGGCTGATATCAGTCTTGTAGATGCATTGACTCTTCAACTGGTCTAGATTATGTTGGGCCGTTGACTGATCAAAATGCGTTGTATCACCTATTGTAGTTACAGAGTACAAACTGGTGCACCAGCTCTGTACACAAGACTGAGATAATCAACCATGGAAATCTGCATCGCACAGCCAAAACTCAACGCAAAACATGTGTTCCGATTCACGTTTCACAGCATCTCATCAGGACTGGACCCTGAACATCGCACACAAAAGATTTGCGATGGATTTTCAGGGTCTGGGGAACAGACCCATTCTTGGCAGAGAGCTTCAGGGTAGGACTGATCGGGTACCTGAGATTTTCAACACCATGAATCAGATCATCTTCAATTCTAGAACAATTCGAAACAGCGAGTCCGCTTTAGCGCACGGAATCAACGGGATTCACCTGCATGTATCAACTACGAGTATCTCAATAAATGGCTCATTTTTAATCAGCGACGTTGCGCAACAGTGACACTCTCCAGAGACCTTTTGTACATGGGATCTCAAACACGAGATAAGAATCTTACGCTTCGCAGTGCAACCGGCTTCTTCGGATGCAATGTCGTCCATTCAAGCGATCCAGGGTCCTTTCTACAAGTGAGTCTCCTCCATAGCGTGATTGGACCAAAGAAAATAGAGAGGAATGAATGAAGTGTCCCTTGAATGAAAATTTGAAGCTTGAAAGTTAATTGAACTCTAAATTCCAACGTCCGAGACCCCGATCCTCGACACTTTGTATTCACCGATGCCGATCTACAGTTTCTGTGAAACCTAAGCGTATTTGGCGTACTCATCTTGCTCGTATCTTATCTACGCGTATCAATTCGTCCGCGCGTTCGTTCGTTCAGCCCGTCTCTCGTCAGCACAGAATAAATGGTGCCACACAAGTCGGTCAGATTTTAATCACTCCAACGGCGTTTCATTGACTCCGTCTTCCGTCGTGGAATTCGGCGCGGTAATCTCGTCGGGTCCGATCCTTCAGCAGGTCCCACATTCAATTCCGTCAAGCGCATAAAAGGGGATAGTCAAAACTCCACCACAATTTCACATTCTCCGCAAGGCGAGCATGGGTGTAAGCCTTGTTTGGAGGTGAGCACGTGAGCATGTTTCGTCTTGTGGGATATCGTGAAGTGGGGGCATGCGTGTACGTTATTGATTGACATTATTCTAGATTAACATTAATTAATTTGTTCATTGCGATGGGTTGCTATGCGATATCGTTATGTGATGATTGAGTAAAACATGCTGAGTGTCATTTATTTTCCTCCCCGGTTGCCGGTTGTAGGGAACGGCTTCTCCAGCTTGACACACCAGAGGAACAGATCCTCCAAAGGCAAGAGACCAAGCAACATGCGGTTTGATAGCCAAGCAACCAGAACAACTCCCGTAGCAGCAAGGGCATCAAGCCAGTAGTGATTCGCCGTAGCAACAATGATAGTCAACACAAACGCCGGGTACACGACGCTCAGCACCACGAAGAAGACCTGCCACGCCTTGCTCATGCGCTTCTCACGGGGGGCGAGGCGGCGGCGGAAGAGGCCAGAGTGGTACAGGAGGACAGTGCCGATGCAGAACGAGTATCCAAAATGAAGAGAGGGGAAGGCGGCGAGCTGGTTGAAGAACTTGTTGGTGGCGTAGATCGACTCGGCGTCTTCGCGGCGGACGGTGTCGAAGAAACCGTATTCTTCGGGGAGGAGACGAGGCGGCATGCATGGGTATGTTGTGAAGACGACGAAGCTGAAGAGGTTCGTGAGCGTCATCATGCGACGAGCCTCTGCGAACTGGGCGTGCGTCGGTGCGGCGTAGTAATACCATGCAAGGAAGCTGAAGCTTGTTAGCCATGTTTTCTTCGTGAGGGGTAATAAAAGTGACAACGAACCTGACAGTCACGGGGATGTGAATCAGGGAGTAAGCGCGGTTCAAGATGGTCAGCATCGTCTGGTGATCATTCCTGAAGAAGCTCTGGACATCAATCTCCCGCAGAGGAAACAGCCAGCTAAACGGACCCTCATGCTCAAACCACAAGACCGCCTTTCCATGGTTCTCCGCAGTCTGCCAGACGCCATCCGTAGCTGCGATAAGCTCACTCGCCGACTTGACGCCGACGTAGAAGAGCAGATTGACAGCCCAGTAGAACATCTCGACGAGGAACGGGAACTTTTGTATGAAGCGCGAGTGATAGTACTTGGCGTACCGGCTCGAGTTGGGCGTGTGGACAACAGTACCGCAGCACGTTCTTTTCTTGGGCGGGTGCATATCTGTGGGCGACGCTGCGTCAGCGAGGTTGAGACGCTCCGTCTCGTCGTGGACGTCCTCCTCGTCCCATGGCTCCAGCTTCGATTGGCCGAGGAGACCTTGGTCGGCGCTCTTTGACGAAGGGATGATGGAGAAGTTTCGGAGGCGGTTGAAGTAACATGAAGCGATCATGACACCGACGATAAACTGCACGTGCGGCCAAAATACAACATTAGACTTCTGCACGGGCGGGAGAGTTTACTTAGAGAAAAAGAGGGATACGTACGATTGGCTCCACGACGGCGTGGTAGGCAAACTGCGGCTCACCCAAATCTTGTTCATCCTGTTGAGTTTGTGTTTGAGCCATGATGTCCTCTACAGCGGCATCTGCCGGCCTGAGCTAGCAAAAATAAAAGAACGTGGAAAAAAAAAAATAGAGTAAAAGAAGCTTAAAGGTTGTCACGACGAATAGGTTGGGTCGGGTGAGTCGACGGTACGATAGAAGGTGGGAAAAAATAAGTTTACGTTAAAAAGATAAATAAGGAACGAACTTCGGAAGACGCGGAGAATAATGGACAAGGGGAGGACGGGTCAATACAAGGGAAGCAAGGATTTGTTTGGGATCATGATTTGGGATCACTGACACCGACCGCTAGAACACGCACTCGCACTGGGCTACGGAATCAAAGAGCGTTAGGCGTTAGTTAGGGGGGTTGGATAAGCTTGGCGGCGGGTTGGAGCGCTGTGTTATTACGTGTCTTGGCTGTGAAATCTGGGAGGCCCCTGAAGCGCCAACACCAATTGGCAATTGGTCACTTGGACGATTCAGCTTTGGTGACGTAGATGGTCCATATCCGCAGAGGCTAAATTTTAGATTGTCAGGGGTGCGGGTGACAGAAAGCTAGAGCATGAAGTCACTATAAGCTCAGTGTGAAATGCACCCGTTGAAATTGTCAGAGGGCGAGCGGAGTGGGGTGATTGTCAGCCAATCCCGTCGTCCGCGGACCCCCTAGAAACAAAAGCGAGAACGAAAAATCCGAGGGGGATTAGGGGGTCTGCTCCACTGATAATGAAAGGGTCACCCCCCCTTTGGTGCCACTGCAACTGTACTGCCACCGTCCCTGCGGCGCAATCCGCCATCGTTTTTACGCAGACGAAGTGTCAGATTTAATCTCAGCCCCAAAAACCAATTCAATTCAATCTCTTCCACTCCTTCAAAAGCGTACCTAACGCCAAGCCGCTTCGCCGGTCCTTTCACTCCCTTTTCTTCAATCCTACTCTTTTTCTTAATATTCATCCTCCCAACATGTCATCCTCACCGATTCTTGGTCCTGAACGGAAAAACTCCTACGATGAAGAACGTCTCGAATGGGCGAAGCCCTCTGTGCCGAAGAAGTACCTCCGCCTGCCAAGACTGCGCCGCTCGACCGTAATTCTCTTCCTCATCGACTTTTTGATCCTCGCTGTGCTCGTTCATGCTTTTTACCCGCTCATCACGCTCCTGCGGAGGAACGAGGAGCTGTTCGGTGCGAGATTAACGCTGCCCCTGAATGATACGTCGTTTGGCGAGGATGTACCCGCGCAGAGGACGATACCGAGGATTTTCCACCAGACGAGCGCGAACGAGACCATCCCTGAGGCTTGGAAGGACCTGGTGAAGAGTTGTAGGGAGACTTACTCCGAGTTTGAGTACAAGGTTTGTTTTTGGTCCTGGTGGTTTGATCGAGGGGACGGGAGCTAATTGTCGCAGCATTGGACGGACGCAAAGGCTCGTGATTTTATCTCGGAAGAATACCCTTGGTTCCTCGACACTTGGGATACGTTCCCCTTCAACATTCAGCGTGCCGACGCTATTCGATACTTTGTTCTTCACCACTACGGCGGTATCTATCTTGACATGGACACGCTCTGCAACGCGACCATCCCCCTGCACCAGATCGAGGCCGACGGCAGCAAGCACCACGCCGTCTTCAAGAGCACAACGCCCACCGGCGTCTCTAACGACATGATGATAACCTCCGCGCACCACCCGGCCTTCACAAAAGCCCTCTCGCGAATCCAACTCTACAACGACATAACCCGTCCCTGGGCACACATCCTCCCGCACGTCGCAGTGATGGTCTCGGCCGGCCCGCTGTTCCTGACCATGGCGCTGAAGAATTATCTCCTCGAGCAGCCGTCGCTGCCTGAGACTACGATACAGGTGATCAATGCGACCGAGCTTGAACCTTATTTGACTGATTACGAGGGTGCGTCGTGGCATCACGGCGATACGAAGGCGATAATGTGGTTGGGTGATCACTCGTGGGTCTGGTACTTGCTCACTGTGGTTGGGGTGGTCGCAGGATTGTATGTGATCAACATGCTCATGATGAAGTGCTGGGCGCGGTACTTTGAGAAGGCTTCTAGCGATGAGGCCAAGGATGCTATCAAACTCACGTAGACGGGGAGGGGTTATGCTTAATTATATACGACTTTTAATACTTTTAATGGCAGCGATGTTTCTTCACAGGCTGTGATACTTCGAATATCGCGCAGTCCCTTCGACCATGCTTAATCTCGACAGTGAAGCCAGTCGTGACCGCCCCATTCAAGACACGCCAGCCTCGAGGCTCATCTCAACACGTCAGTGCGTTGACCAGTGCCTCAGATGTAAATCTGACGGCCCCCAAAGTCAATGCAACACTGCATGAGTTCATCAGCCGACCTACGCGCGTCCAAGTTAATCTTGGTCTAGACCGTTCCGTGCCGCGGAGGAACTTGTGAGGTGACGTCGGCGTTTGTTCTCGGAGGAGAGTGACCCCGCAGAGTAGACTGCGCTGGTTGAAGCTAAGCTGTATTGGAGGTTGTGACAGGTTTCTTGCATGTAATTGGTGTTTTGAGGGAGCTGTGTATGCAGTGCTCTCGATTGGTATGGTCATGCGGAGTGAGGGGTTGTTAGACTGGCTGAATTGATGTCGAGTCCGCCTCGATTGCTTGCGTCATGACGAACGCCAAGATGACCAATTTTTGGTGTTGAGATGTGGCGGGATGCCAACTTCACTCATTTCAAGATGGACTACACTCAGAGTACAGCACGAGGTCCAACAAAATGACTTTTATTACCCGCCATGCTTTCTAACCAACAATTCCAGCAGCCAATCGCTGCAATGCCTTTCCAACCTTTTACAATACATATCCTACACTTTCTCATCTACTGCGACCCAGTCTCCGACACCTCGCCCTCCAATTCCTTCTTCTCCTTCTCTTTTTTCTCAATAGTCGTTTGTTTCTCCCACATAGCATGGTATCGTCCCCCCTGCGCCAAAAGCTCGTTATGCGTTCCGCGCTCGACGATCTTGCCCTTGTGTAGAACGATGATCTGGTCTGATGTGGTGATGGTGGAGAGGCGGTGACTGCAGATTGTTAGTTACTGTTTGGAGAGATGTTGGGGAGACTTACGCGATTGTGATGGTTGTGCGGCCTTCGGTGACGCGCTCGAGAGCATCTTGGATCTGACGCTCTGTGTGTGAGTCGAGAGAGGCGGTTGCTTCGTCGAGGAGAAGGATGCGAGCGTCTTTGAGAATGGCGCGGGCGATGGCGATCTACAAATGTCAGTTCACGTCCTCAATGCTAACCAGCACGGTAACTCACTCTTTGGCGTTCACCGCCCGACAACTTCAATCCTCGTTCTCCAACCTTGGTCTCATACCCATCCGGAAAGTTGAGAATACGCTCATGAATATTCGCCGCTTCGCATGCCTTGTAGACATCCTCCTCCGTCGCATCTGGTCTCGCGTACAAAAGATTGTACATGATCGTCGCGTTGAAAAGAACCGTGTCCTGGGGAACGACGCCGATGTTGCTGCGAAGACTCTCGAGCTTGAGGTCTCGGAGGTCATGCCCGTCAATGGTGATGGAGCCATCCGTGACGTCGTAGAAGCGGAAGAGGAGTTTGAGGGAGGTAGACTTTCCACTGCCTGATTCTCCGACAATAGCGGTCTTTGTGCCTGGGGCGACGGTGAAGTTGATGCCGTCGAGAACAGGGTCGCCTTTCTTGACGTGATATGCGAACTTGACGTCGTTGAAGGAGACTTCGCCCTTGGGTGAGGGTAACGGGATAGCATCAGGCTTCTCAACCACGCCGGGTGTTTCTTTGAACTGTTTCCGTTAGTATACTCAATTTTTGCCGAGGGGAGAGTACTCACGATATCGAGCAGCCGCTCAGCTTCAATGAGGTTGTTCTGAAGCATGGTATAGTATGTGCCAAAGAAGTTTAACGGGCCCTGAAGCTGAACAAAGTAATTGATCAGACTCACAAACTCACCAACAGTCTGCTCCCCAATGGAAATCTTGTACGCCGACACCGAAACAAGTAGCGCCGTTCCCAAAGTGAAAATCGAACTCTGTGTGAGATTCAGCCCGTTCAACGACCACTGCACTAATCTCTCCGCGCGCTGGAAAACAGTAACGTGCTCTCTGAACCGCGCCGTCTCACGCGCAACAGCACAATTGTGCTGCACCGTCTCATACGCCACGATAGCATCCGTCTTGACAGCTTCCATCTCACGGGTCTTGATGGTCATATCTCTGCGTTGTTTTCCTCGGTACTTGGCGACGTAGATTGTCAAAAAGATGTACGACCACATGATGAAGAACACAATGATCGTGTAGAAAGCATCGTATTTCACAAAGAAGATCACACCAGCGACAAAAATGTCAAATACCATGGGAAAAACCTGGAAGCAGAAACTTTCAAGGAAAGTGTTGATGGAAGCGCCGCGGCTGAGGGCGCTGGTGACTTCGCCGACTTTCTTGTTGAGATGGAACTCGAGTGATAAGCCGAGGACGTGTTCGAACGCAGCAGACGAGAGACGGCGGAATAGAGATTGTGATACGGGCAGCCAGAGGAGGGATCGCGCAGCGCCGAGAACGCCTTGGTTGCCTTGGAGAGCGCGGTATACGACGTAGAGGATGATTTCTTTGTAGGGAAGTTTGCCTTCGCCTAGGCTGTCGACGAGGGTGCCGAGCTGGAGAGGTCCTAGGACGTTGACGGTGCGTTGGCAGATGAGGAGGATGATGCAGATTAGTACGATGGCTTGGTAGACGGGAGAGCCCTTTGGCCTGTGACTGTTAGTGATCGAGCGGAGTTTGAGGGAAGGGACTTACCAGAGGTAGGGGAACAAGACTCGGAATCCAGCAAAGTAATCCAGCCACCCTGTCCCAGAAACCTGCGTCCTTCGAGGCTCAGCAGCTGTAGGCTGGATGCTTCCATACCCCTCCGCAGCCCCATTCCCATTCTCAAGAAGTCCCCGTCTCTCCTCTGGCAAAGACTTTGGTTCCAGCGCCTTAGTCTTATACTCTCTCAAACCCAAGGCTCCGATCATTAAAGCTAGCACAAGAACCCTCGCAGCGCCGAGAATGTTGAGAGTGTCGACAAAACCAGGTGATACTCGAAGTTTCGGCTCCACGGCTGAAAGAGCAGCTGCGATGACAATCTCTGTCAGCGCACCGACGCACCATGCTGAAAGGTGAGCAGAGTTCGGATTCCACGGTCCTTCAGGGTCTGGAAGAAGGCCAGCGACGTAGTACAATAGCACTCCAACAAAAGATGCCTGAAATTGGTTAGTTATGCTTCATATGAGAGGGTAGGGAGCGTACGAGATATGCACTAAACGCAAATCCAACACTGCCCTTCACACCATCCTGATCCGCAAAAACCTCCCTCGTAGCGTATACCACACTCGCAATCAACAGCCCCGAGAGCACAACCTGCAGAACCCAAATACACCGCGCGTAAAACTTTCGAATCTTGTCAATGTGCTGTTTTAAATCATTGTCTAACGCGACTTTACGCGTCGTCGTGCTGCCATGGCGGGTTATGTAGAATTGAGCGGATTGGACGCCGAGGAGCGTGACGAAGAGGACGATGGGATAGGCGTAGAAGCCGATCTTCAATCCGAGCTCTGCCTTTGCCATGGCTGGGGGTGATTTTGTGATGGATGTGAGACTCGGGGAGTGAGTTGAGGATGATGTCAAGGGATCGGGGTTTCGATGTTCCGAGTGAGGGGATTAGTCAGCGGATTTATCAGCGATGGCAAGATTGTTGCTTTGTTACACTGCACCATTCTTTGGTATGAGATTTGTTATTTGTGTGTCTTAATGATCGGTTTGATCGGTTTGTAGTTTTGAAGGGGGAGTTGTTGCGGGTTCATCACTGCCAAGGTGCACTGGACGACTGTCGGCTCTCATCCTCCTGAACTGACATGATTTGCGATATTCGTTCAAGGGCCGTGAACGCCGCCCGCCATGCATACCATTTCTGGACTCAGAATCAGCCAGTGATGATTAGAGATTTTGGCGAGGTGTTGCATTGTGTGTAGCTGCACTGGCCGCCTCAAACCTCGACTTCCATGTTTGGACATGCTGCAGTTAAGGCAACTGATTGAGGCGGGGTGATGGAAATCAGGCTATGCTGTTGGTTCCAGATTGTGATAATTGTGCAGCTCGACGTGTCAATCGTTGACTGATCAGTAGCCTGATTGTCTGCCGAAAGCAGAAATCCGAGCACACCCATTTATCACATTGCGTCGATCTACTCGTCTAAAAAGTAGGCTGTGGCGTATTAATGACAAGCCGAATTGTACCTCAAGGCAGAAAGGTTGTGTGGGATGACCTAGGATATAGAGGCAACGGGCCTACTTGGGGTTTCTTTCCCTCTCTTATCTTGGCTACATGCGCATTTGTAATATTGTAGTCGAATTTTCATCGAAATAGTTCAAGATGGAACCTGTCGGAGCCCTGGCCAGTGCCATCACCATCGTGGGTTTAATCAGACCAACCGCCAAATTCGTCAAAGCCCTCAGAGGAATCGCCTCAGAAAATGGCACGGTTGCCAGTGAGATCCATAGAATGGCGACTCGCATCCAAATATCTGCCACCAGCATCGACATTGCATTGGAAGATCTCAAAACCCATTCCTCGACACTAAGGCGAATAAGTATGACACCATCGAAGATCTTACAGCACATGATCGACAACAAGTCAATACAAACCATTGTCTCAGGTACCCAGTCTATCAGCAATCAGATGAGAGACAAAGCACAGGAGTTGAAGCAATTGAAGAAACAACCGAACTTGTACAAGAAATTCAAGTGGTGTATATGGGATAAAATGGAAGTCGAGTCTTTGTTCCCGGAGATGCAGCTCGTAGCAGTGTGTTTATCTCTTGTCTGTCCAATCATTAGACTAGAGGTCAACCAGTTCATGCTGGAGAAATCTCCAGGCGAAGTTGCGCAATGCTTAAGACAAGAGATGTAAGTATGGACTTCTGGTGAACAAGGAAGCAGCTGATGCGAACTAGGGCGTATTTACGTGGCCAGTTGAAGATGGTGGAGAAACAATGTCAGGCCTTAATACAGGAGCAGCACTCAAGTATTCATTCAGAGTTCGAAGCCGAGTTTTATGCCACGGCCAAACCTCTTCTTCGCTTGGCGAAAAGTGTACGACAAACTGGCACGGTGCCCGAAACGAGAAAAGAATCAACACGTCGCAGACCATCTGTTTTAGACGAGATTCCTTTGAGCGTGCATAGAGAAATACCGCCTGTTCCTGACGGCGACGGGACAAGAGAGATGCCAAAAAGGACAGGAGGGAATAAGTCACAGCGGTCGGTCATAGGCCGGAATTTGAGCTCAGATGCTCCATCTCAGACTTCACGGCCATCCTCGGCCGTAGTGCCCTCAAAGCCTGAAAGCCATTCAGTGCCGCGCGAAGCACCATCAGAGATATCAGGACATAGCTCCAACAGCGGAAACTCTTCCGGGCAACGCTCAGCTTCCACAACACCATTGTCACAAATTCCGGACACGCCTCTGACTCCCCAAAGTCCTGGCAGTCTGGAGGTGCACAAACCACTGAGAATAGACACCTCAGCACGCGAGAGTGAGTCGCGTGGGGGAACCATCCGGGCCATTCAAGGATATATAATCAACCCACGAGGCCATGGGAAAGCAATTCCAAGGACAACCGCAAAAACTAATAATCGTGTCTTCCTTAATTACATCTCAGTCAAAACTGCAAAGCAATTTGGCCTTACAATTCAGGGGGTTAACCCCGATGAGCCAAATCCCGCGCATGGCGACAGACACGAAGAGGTAATGAATGGGCCGGTGATCGGTAAGGTTACAGGTGTTGGATGGAGAAAGGCAGGTTGCAAAAAGGCCATACCTGTTGAGTTTCTGGTTAAAGATTGCTACCACGGTAGCAAGCAAGTGAATGTCGTGTTTGGGATGATATTTACCGATGACCTTGATGCGGCTGGGAGAGGTACTTGATGAATAGAGGACAGAAATTCTAGTTGGGTTCTCCTTGCACATGTCCCTTGGTCAATCCAGTGACCAAACTAAAGAGCAATCGTAGTATCCCGAAGAAATCCATGGGCGAGGTTGTTTGGACATCAGGCACCACACCCCAAAGCAAAGGGTATCAACTTACAGGAAACAGTGTCTGCCATTTGATGTAACCTGGCATGAAAAACAGTCAATCACTCACTTATTTGGCCACGCTGTGGAGCCTGTTGTTATTGTGTGACCTGACCAGCTGCCAGCAGCCGTATTCACTCCAGAAACCAAGACTTCTGATATTAACAAGGCGTGAAACTCATTAAGTTAGTCTAAAGCCCACTAAATCTACACAAAGTTATGCTAAATTTACCTAAGTTTTATGGTCACTTAGGGGAGAGGTCCCAAGCCTTAGGTTGCCACCCCTCCTCCACCAAAACTTCACTTCTCATCTCACAACAACATCTCTTCATTCCGCACCATAACGCAGCTTAGCCGTCATGGCTACTCAGAGCGCGCAGAACAAAGCGCTTGCTAAGTGAGTATCACGTTTCTTCAACGATGAACAAGCTGTTAACTGCTCCTTAGCCTTCTCAAGACAGGCGACTACTCTGATCTCACGATTTCGTGCGGCAAAGACCAGTACCGAGTTCACAAGGCGATCATTTGCCCACGATCCCAATTCTTCAAGGCCGCTTGCTATGGGAAATTCAAGGTTTGTGCTTTCCGATAGCTTGTGCTGAGACGGAGGCTGACTTTCACAGGAAGCGCAAACTGGCACAATCGACCTGCCCGACGACGATCCGCTTGCCGTATGCATGATGATTGAGTATCTCTATCATGATGCGTATGAACCTCCTCCACGTGAAAACGCTCTCAATGCTCATCTCTCCGATACCGAATACAATGAGCAAGAAAAGAGGAAGATGGAGCTCTATGGGCCAAGTTTCGTCGGCAACAAGAGGGTCAAGATGCTCACTGCACTCCCGGAGGCCCCCGTTGCTCCCATCTCTCAACCTGCGCCCCCTCTCTTCGGTCAAGCTGTTGCTCCCACTTCTCCGCCATCAGTCGCTTCCCAGGAACCAGGGAGAGGACGTGGCCGGAGCCGACGAGGACGTGGTTCCTTCGGAGGTTCTAGCTCCTTCTCAGGCTACGAATCCGTCCAAGCTTCTCCTAATCAATCATAATCCACACCCAGTGGATCTTCTTTCGGATCACCTGCGCCAGCACCAACCCCGCCTCCCCCTCCGCAGCCATCTGCTCCTCAGCGAACCATTACTGCCCAGAATCTTCATCTCCACGCTAAAGTCTACGCCCTCGGAGAAAAGTACGGCATACAACCCCTTAAGACACTCGCTCTTCGCAAATTCAACTCCGAAGCCCATTATTAACTTGATACCAACGACTTCTTGCAAGCAACCCGAGAAGCATACACTTCGACTATTGAAACCGACCGTCCTCTTCGTGACGCGGTGGTCACGATCTTGAGAAGCAATAAGCATCTGTTGAGAAGGGACTTTGTGAAGGAAGTTCTCAAGGACAATGGCCTGGGGTTGGGCTTTGATCTGTTGATGGAAATGGCATCGGATTGAAGGATCACTGGCCCAAGGGTATCCTAAGATGGACTAAGTTTACCCAAGTAATGTCATGACTTAGGTCGTATAGAGATTAAACCCGTAGTCAACGAATGTATGTTCATTATTCTGAACGTCCAAGCAAACTAGCAAGCAGCGCAGTCTCTCTGAGCCAGGTCTTTCTTATCCTTGGTATCTAGCAAAAAAACCTCTAAAACCTAGAGATATTACAGCGTTCACTTCATCAGAAATTCCTACCGGACGGGCATACCACAGTGTAATCCTCAAATGTGAATTGTCACAACACTAATCAAGATTGCGCAATCTACGTAGTTCATCATTATAGACCAAACTCAATCACTCTTTTGTTGAAACCAGGATGTTGACTACGATATCTTGTGCAAACACGAAAGCCAAGCCGAATAACTATCGTTTGTTGTTACTGTCGCTGCCTGACTATGAACAAACATGACTGCTATAAAATGGACGCTTCTCCCCGCTCTTCATCTTCCACCAACGTCAGTACATGCTTCTGTGGGCCTCTCTCTCCATCTGTCGTCAAGCGTCAAGACCTCTGCGAGAGCGCCCCGCATCAGGACCCGGAGAACTCGCTATCCTAGCAAGAAGAACAATGTTCTTGGCCCATCATGCCTCTTCAGAGTGTTGTGGTCTTTGACCACGCCGGCGATCAGAGAACAGCCCTTGGAAAGTGAGTGTCTCCAATCACACCCGGTCAAAAGCTCCGGTGCTAATGGATAGCCTAGCGAGCTCAAAACCGGTGACTATTCCGACTTCGTTATCATCTGTGGCCAGGAGCGCCACAAAGTGCACAAGCCAATCATCTGTCCTCGATCTGACTTCTTCAAAGCAGCGTGCGGTAGTGGATTCAAGGTAAATTTACACTAAATCTCCTTCGGAAGCTCGTACTAACTTGGTACAGGAGGCTCAGACAGGCGAGGTCGAACTACCTGATGATGGCCCCTTCACTGTGAGCATGATGATTGAGTATCTCTATCACCAAACGTACACCATCCCCGACGACGCGAAGCAGCTTCCGGGAGATCAGTAGTCCCCAAAGGCTCCTCCCAAGTCTTCAACAGCTCCATGGAAGGGCAATCGCCATGCTTTCAGTGGCAACTTCTCTGTAATGCAGTCTCTTCTACACCCACTGCAAACTGCCGCTGCCCCCGTCCCTCCTACCGAAGAACCAGCGTTGAACGACTCTTTCGTCCCATACGTCAACCTCAATGTTCACTACAAAGTCTACGCACTAGGTGAAAAGTGCGGCATCAGCGGTCTCAAAGCTTTAGCTATTCATAACTTCGAAAATGAGGGCGAGGACGAGTTCAGGAACAACAGGGTCAACTACTTTGAGGACTTCATCCACGTGTTAAAGGAGGCATATGGCTGCACTGCCGAAGGAGATCGCCCAATGCGCGATGCAGTTGTCAGAATGCTGAAGCCGAAGACGATTCTTTTTGGCAGGGAGGGTATGAAGAAGTTCTTGAAGGAAGGGGGCTTGGCTTATGGTTTGGTAATGAGATATGTACAGGATGACCAGTGGAAGGTAAAGGATGCAAACGCTTTCTTCAAGTATTAGCTGAACCATACTAGGACTTAGTCCAGTCAAGACTCCCAAACTCTCAGGCTTACAGTCTGTGGTGAGTCTTTAAACCTTGCCTGACTCCTCATTCCTTGCGACATGTACAGCAGAACATCCAATGCAAAGTCAGTAGCACGCATGACCTCCCGCACTACCACATAATCCAACAGCAAGATATCCTACTCAATCATCTTGACAACCACGTCCCTCAACCCCCTATCCTCGCTGACCGTCGAAGTATACACCTCCTTCACCGCCTCCGCAAAGTCGTCGACCCCAACATTGCCACTGATGATTTCGCTTTCAAATTTTCTTTGAGCTTCCTTCTTCAAGCTTTCTATGCTGTATTTATCCCCTAGCGCGTAAACCTTTGCGTGAAGGCTGAGCTGTGATAAGGGCGTAGGTTCTTTGACCTTCCAGCTTGCCCATTTACGCTCCTTGAGCTGTTTTATTCTTTTCCGTTCGACGAATTCTGCGCCGAAGAGCCTCATACGGTAACGTTCGGTTGCGTCGTAGTCTGTATCTGACAGCTCTGCCTCGACGTCGTCACCGTGGTCCAGCACTTGTGTTGTTTCGAGGGTGTATTCGATGTTGTATATATACCCAATCATCTTTTGTACCGCGGCGGGATCATCGTCCGGGAGATTGATCTCTCCATTTGATTCCTGGTAATGTAAGTCACCATTTTTCCGTTCAATAAATAGCGTACGGTACCTTGAATTTTCTCCCGCAAGAGATGTTGAAGAATTTGGATCGCGCGCAGAGGATGTTTCTGTGGACTCGATACCGGTTGTTGCCGCATATGATGGTCAAGTCGGAATACTTTCCATCTTTAAGCATCCTGTTTCACAGATCAGCAACAGAGATTAGTCCTGAAGTAAGATGAAATCCTACCCGGGAAGATCCTTCAAATACTCGTTGATGCTTTCGCTTGTATTGAAAAGTGGTCGTGGATCGCCCTCTTGTCTGTAGTCCATAGGGTCCCCATGGTGGATAAGTAGAGGTGCATGCACAGCAAATTCGCCCGTGCAGCAGGCCTTGAGATATGTATTGGAATGAGAATTCTATTTATCGAATCATACATGATAGACTTTGGGCAAGAAACTGTCTTTTGTGGTGTTACACGCTTGAGGCTGAAGTCTAACCAGTCGAACGTTTCGTTTACATGAACATGGGCCAAGTTAATTGGGGATGAAAGTAGATCATTGAAAGAACTAATCTACAGGCCTAAACTACACCGAGCTTACCCGAAATCTTCCTCAATGGCCTAAACTCTTCATCTTTTGGGTCGAAATCTGTGGGGAAGGGCGACAGTAAGAATGACTTGTTCAAGTTCGTTGAGTCTGGCAACTCTGTCGCTACCAATTAATGTCACACCATAGAGACCACCGTCCACCCTGGCAGTTCTGTCGTATATCCATGGGGATAACTGAAAGTTGAGCTCCTTAACAACTAACGTTTCAAGGACAAGAGGCGACTAAGGATGGTCGGATTCAACTCGGGAGGATGGTCCAAAGTCAGCCATGAAAGCCCAGACTTCTCTAACCTGCACGGCGAGTAGAAGTCATCTTCATAAGAAGATCATGACCCAACTGAGTGTTTTTGGCGAGAGCCTCGAAATCTGCGTCGTTGAGCAGCGCAATGTTTTCTTCCACAGTGTTGACAACAACGTCTCGCATGCCACGATCCTGGTCAATTGTGGAGGTGTACACTTCCTCCGCTGCGTTTCGAAAGTCGTTGGTGTGGGCATATGCTTTAGCGAGTGTCTCAAACTTGCTAAGCGCGATGGCCTTCAATCCCGGAATCCCATATTTCTCTCCGATGGCATAGACCCTTGCGAACAAACGTAGATTCTTGGGGGGACCAATTCGGACTCCGAGCTTGAGAACAAGTCCCTTCACTCTTCTATTGCCAATGAATCCATTCTCCACGAATCTGTGGCCCTGCCGTTCCATGCTTCGCATCGTGGCGCCGTCGTATTCAGTGTCTGAGAGCTCTTCTTCGATAAAATTGCCATCCTCAGGGATGAACTCGTGACCAACGAGGTCCAGGTTGTAGAGGTAGTACACCATCTCTCGCACTACGGTCGGGTCGTCGTCCGGCAGGTTGATCACGCTCTCCAAACCCTCCTATATTCATCGTCAGTATTAGGTACAGGCCAAAGAGAGGCGTTGACTAACCTTGAAGTTTTCACTACAAGCGGCAGTGAAAAATGATGATCGGGGGCAAATAATCGCTTTGTGAACCTTGTGGACGTCCCATCCGCAAGTGATGATCAGGTCGGAATATATCTCGGTTTCGTAGAGCCTGACATGAGAAGTTAGCTTTTTGTTTCAGATCATAAGCAGAAACTCACTTGAATAGGGATTTTCCTAGCATTTCGAAATGCTTGGTTTTATCGCCCGACGCCATCTTGGGCAAGGATTCGTGAAGTTGGATGTAAGGGAAAGGTGCAGGTGGTTCGGTGTGATATTGGTTGTAGAAAGGTGAAGAGTTTGTCGGGAAGAGTTTGCGAAGATAAAAGGTTGGCGACCAGCTTTCCATGTGGCAGTGGACAGCTACATAACGAGACAAGCTTGGATACCATGGCAATGACGGCCACTGGATTATGCGAATGCGGACACTGGCAGCCTCTTGTAACTGACTGACCTTGAACTTGACGCTGGAAATGTACATGAACATGTGAACATCAATGGAACTGGGAATCTCACACTCTCTTATTATGATACATTTGGCTCTTCACCCATACCGCGCCGGCGTCCCCTGTGACGTTGGCAATGGCTATTGATTAATCTTGCTGGTTTGCTTGTCCTCACGATGGAGACTCCTTATCTCGCTCTCGAGTTCTTTTTTCACGACGACCGGTTTCGCACTTCTACTCTTTGATTGCTTTTTGTATCTCTGCAAATCTGTCAGAAATAGCCTCATATTCTTCCATCTCTATGAACTTTCCTTGAGTTCCCATTACCGCGTTGGTGTGCTGTTGGGCTGGAATAAGGGACGTATTGTCACGAGTACAATGAGCTTGTATTTCTTGAGGGGTTGATGCACATTTACGTTTAATGTAACTTAAAGCGAGACTAGATTGGGATGGAAAATGCAATCTCAGTTCCTACTATGGGATGACTGCGGCCTATAAGGTTAAGCTTTAGGCTGCAAATACAGGTAATAGATGATAACACGATATTTTTTCCCCTGATATCAGCATTTACCTAGAAGCTTTTATAAACACTAATAAACCTTTCTGCAAGCCCTAGGGCATTGCAAAGGGAAGAGACCAAGAGGGATCTCAGTACCTAAGCCTTTCATCGTTGCGGTCGCTTAGGCAGGCCTGATGTGTCTTGTTCCTGTGAGTATATTGCATGTTCACCAGAACTGTTGCGTACCAACTCGCCGACGTTCATACTCAGAACATCACAGCAACGAAAACCGCTCTACCAAATAACGTATGCCGCAAGAATGTTCGCACGTCCCAACTCAACGTTTTAAATGGCAGTCAACCTGTCTCCACCGGCTTTCACCGCACTCCCTCTTATTGCATAACACCGTGTAAGCTCTGTACTGCCTTAGTATACGCGAAATCTCTCGCTTCAGGCCTGAACGTCTTTGGGTTCGTAGTCTTATCGCATCCATGAGCCCCCTCGATCCTGACGATCTCAACATCACGATCAGCCCTCTCCAACTTCTTTCCGAAAACTTCAATCTCGGGCGTGAAGATATCCCCAGAACAAGCAACAAGCATAACATGCTCCGGAAAAGAGGTTCCCTCGGCATACATAGGTGATGCTTTGGGCGACTTGCGGTCTTCAATGTGCGGCACGTACGCGTCAGCGAGAAGATGCTGAAAAGACACCGGAAGAGGTCGGATGGGTTCCGGAACTGTCTTCTCTTCTGGGGGTATGGAAAGGTCAACACCTGGGTAGAAAGCGTATACCGCCCTGATGTTCATCTTGAACTCACGTCTTAGTTCAGACGATACAACAAGCGCTAGATTTCCACCAGAACTGAACCCCGATAAGGCAACTCTGTCAAGATCAAACATTTGTGCCTGACTCTCAACCCATCTGAAAGTATCTTCGGCGTCTTCAACAGCTCCAGGAAGAGGATACTCGGGTGCTTTTCTGTAATCGGCATCAAGAACGAGGACATTGTTCTCTCTGGCTATTTTCTCGCAGAATTGATGGTCCATGCCGAGATTCGGGAGGGTATAAGCGCCGCCGTGCCAATTGACTACGAGGCCATATTTTCTAGTGTCGATGTAATTATTCGGGTAGTAGATCCAGGCATTGATGAAGCGGTTGAGGTCGCGGGATGGGATTCGGATGAGTTTGCGGGTGCATGTTGGTGAGGGCTTGAAGTGAGGACGTGTGAAGATATAGTTCATGAGACGGATGAAGGTGACGATTGCTTTGAGACGGATGTACTGCCAGAAGGTGTGATCTGCCATTGTTGTTGTTGCTGTTGAAACGTCTGGAAGAATGGCCAAGAGATACGATTTGAGGGTTCACGAGACTCTACGTTCCCATTATGACGTTGGCTGAGATCGCCGTTTTATGATGAGCCCGAGTTGCCGTGTAACGGACTTGGAGTCAGCGATTGGCTGGTCGACAACTCCACTAATGCTGGCCGGCCGTGAGTCATCTGGCGAGCGATTTTAGTGCCAATACGCCAGGATGACCATTTCACAACTGCAAATTGTATGCATGGTTTCCTTGAACAAAACAATTATGATATTCTAGTCTATATAGTGCTAACATAAATGGTTATACACCCTCTTCCATAAAGGCCATTTCCGCTTTGCCTGCTCCTCCTCCTCATTCCAAACATGGAGATATCTTCTCCCCGTATTAATATCTATATCCTTATCCTTTACTACCTTTGTCCCCACCCAGATCTTATGAGTAAAATAGAACAAGCAGATAATAGGAAGCGTCAAAATCTGTAGAAAGAAGTTCTTGAACCGTTCTGGTGTTGTAGGGGGATCTTCACCCTCCGCTTGGATCGGCGATATGGCAACCCAGATTTGAAGAACCAGAACGGTCCCGTAAGCTGCGAGAGCAACCCACGATCCCCAAACTCCAACCTGCGACTTGAAGGCAAGTTGGGAAACATTGTATCCTGATAGCGCCCATGCTTTTCGAAAGCGAATGTGGCAGACGCAAATGGAACTCCATGTGAAGAGGGTACTCAGCCCACTGATCGCAAGGAGCCAGTTGAAGATCTCGTTATGGATCTTGGAGTTGGCGCTGAATGCTAGTAAGCCTAGTAAACCGCAGCAAATAATCGCAACGAGAGGTCGCCCAGTTCGATCGATGTACGCAAACATCTTGGGCGCGAGCGACTGCTCCGCCAACGCAGCCAACGTCCGTGACGACGCATACACAGCCGTATTCCCAACACTGATCAACGATATAAGAATAACAGCATTCATAATATCCGGCAAGACATCCGAGCCGCTCATCTCAATCGCTATCACGAACGGACTAGCCGATGCATCAGAACCATACTTGGCCCCCAGCAATCTCGGCTCATTATACGGCACCAGCAACCCAATCAGTAAGATTGAGAGAATATAGAAGAGAGAAATCCTCCAAAAGACTTGTTTCACCGCTGCGGGGAGGGACTTTTTCGGATTACTCGTTTCGGCTGCTGCGAGCCCGACCATTTCTGTGCCGGCGAAGGAGAAGGTTGCGGTTACTAAAACGCTCGCGAAGCCTTTGAAGCCGTTGTGAAAGGCACCGGGGCTGTGCCACCGTGTGAAGCCGATGTAGCCTCCTTCTGGGGAACCTGCGATGTTGATTATTATACCCAGAAGACTGACTTTGTTAGACGAGATTATAGGAGGAGGGTAAGTTGGGGGGGTTGTTACATGAAGCCTACGATGGCTGTGACTTTGACGGCTGAGAAGATGAACTCAGCTTCGCCGTAGCCTTTCACCCCGAGGAGATTGATTCCGAGAATGAGAAGGAAGAAAAGGACGATGAAAATGCTCTTGCTTGCATTGGGATTCCAGTAATTCGTGGTAAATGCTCCTGCGATGATCTCAAGAGGCAGCACAATGAGATACTGCAGTGTATAACTGTCCAATGTCAGTCTCATCTCATCCAACTTATTCGCATTCACTCACTTCCAACCCATCGCAAAACCCCAACTCGGATCCAAAAACCTCGTCGAATAGTTCGCAAACGATCCTCCTACCGGAAACGCAACACTCAATTCCCCCAGCGCCTGCATCGTAAAGAACTGCATAGCACCCATGATGATAAACGCCAACAGCAGCGAGACAGGTCCCCCGCGATACAGCGCAACGCCCGATGCGACAAAAAGACCCGTTCCAATGGATCCACCAAACGCAATCATCTGCAAGTGCCGGTTCTTCAATTCTCGCGCTAGCGCTGTGTTGGCAGAGTTGTAGTTTGCTTTACTCATATTGAACAGCCGCCCGTTGAAGGCGTAGCTGTTGTAGCTACTCAGGCTATCATGGCGCGATGGGGCGCGGGAGAAGCTCGTGATGAGACGGCTCCATGCTGAAGAGTCGTTGGGTTCTGGTTCGGGACTTCGTGATTTTGGTGAGGGCGGGAGGGCTTGCATCTCGAACTCGCGTTGGTATGCCATGTTCGAGATGAAGCTGCAAAGCTGAGAGAGATACAAACAAGCAAGCCGCAAACTTGCTGATCTCGAAGATTTTCCCCAGGAGATGCACGTGCCGTGTCGCCACAGGGCGTGCTATTCCCGTGTCGGACTAGATCGGCATCCAAGACAAGGGGATATCGGGGGTAGCGAATCGCTGACGTTCCGCTCCGCACGATGTAGACGGTATCTCCGTTTGACGGGCCGCGAATGGTTCACGGTCAGGGGAACTGAGCGGTTTTGTGATGGGGGAGAACAAAAGACTCGTATCATCCATGGAGATAACACGTAAGGGCATGAGTCGTGTTCGCAAGCCACGTAAAGTTTATTGAGCTGCATTCCTGGTTCCTGGCCCCTGGTTTATCTGACTAATGGAGTTAGCGGCTGCGGAAAGAAGGCCGTGGCAGGGATTGGGCTTGGATGCCGGGAGATAATGACGATGCTAGAAGATGGGATGATTTGGGGATGCGACGCTGCGGACTTGTGAACGGGTTCCGGTCCGTGAATACAACCTCTTCTCACTGTGAAATGTTACCGTCACTGAAACGTGTTAAGGCACCTCGGAATGTCTATTCCAGAATGGCTTATGATTTATGTACAGAGTCAGAACCCCCGGCAGCTGTCACCCAAATAGTTTCAGCCACCGCATAACCGGAAATTCATGACAGCGATTTATGCACCAGTAGCTTCGCGTAGAACTTCCACGGGTCTAACGTTGAGAGAAACTTTATCGAATTGAGAGTGGTTAATTAAACGCTAATAAACCAAGGTGCCTGGGCCAAGACTCAATCGGCATTCTCTTCTCGATTCTCATCGCGATTCCTCGGGTTGGCTTGCGTGCTGAATCCCGTCTTATTCCCTTCTAGCCCCTGCATCTACCCGGGATCGGACAAGTCCTCGATTTCTAGGTCGCTTCGCAGACGCTTGTTTCGTTCTGTGGCATGTCAGTGTACATCTAATCTGCGCTGTACGACTAGTATGAGTGTGAGCTTTCGATATAACGTGGAGATGGTCACACCACCCGGAGCCTAAGCTCCTTTAGCAAAATTGATCTGATGACAGCGTTCCAGAACTCGCCCGAAGACTTCTATAACCCGTGCACGGCATAATAATCCCTATTCGCAAGTTAAACCGGGCCAGTCCAAGCATCAACGCATAACGGCAGAATTTACAGTGGCATTTCTAGCAATGCATTCCATTATGCAGTGTACTACACAAATATCTACTTTAACCCATCCAAGAAAGCGATCAGTTGCTTCCTCGACACAACTCCCAGTACTTTGGCCGTATCCTCCTCAGTGACGACCAAATAGCTAATGCCCAACTTGCCAAACAGCTCCACAGCATACTCAAGGGGTGATTTTGACGAGAGAGTAAGGGGACTTCTGTCAATCGCCTCCGCTAGACTACCCTCAAGAACGTTTATCTCACCAGACTCTTCAACACCATCGGGCTTCTCAATCATCTGCAGGGCTTGCTCCAGTTCATATTGCGAGATATAACCGTGGCAGAGTCCCTTGCCGTTAACGAATACAAGTCCAGAGTCGGTCAAGCCGCTGCTCTGAAGATGAGAGAGCTTGTGTTGGAGGACTGATGTGAGAATACAGTAGCCCGCTCCGACAGACACAATGGCGTTGTCCATGGCATCTTTCAAAGGTAGAAGGGCGTCGATCGTCGCAGTGCCCTCATCATCTCTAAACTCTCTGATCTTGCTGATGGCGCCCTCAGCTTCCAAAAAGGGATGTCCTTGAAGATGTTGAGCAAGATCATAAACACCATCCGCACTGATAGCATCAGCTACCCATTTCGCCGTCAGGATAGCAATCATGGAAGGAGGAATGAAGTTGACCTCTCCCGTGAGCTCAAACATGATGACAGCGAGACTGACAGTCATTCTGCTAACGCCAGCTAGGAAGGCTGCTGATCCGACCATGGCGAAGATACCCGGTGAGATGTTGGGTATGAGTTGACCTATCAGTCGACCAAAAAGGGCACCTGCATCCATCGCGGGGATGATAATTCCAGATGGGACCTTGCAGCCGAATGTGATGGTCGTTAGGAATAGTTTAACGAATGTCCCGGAGATCAACCACGCGTAGTACGTGCCCTTGTCAGTAGTTTGGGCTTCTTGTTGGCAAATCCAGTCCTTCTCAGCGTGATTACAGTCGACAAGAACTCGCTGCATGACAATATCCCCAGTTTCTCTGATCAGCATATTCGGAAACTGGAGAACTGCAGTGATCAATGTTACGAGAGCTAGCTCGAAGACAGGGTTGTTCTTGATGAGCGAAATCTTTCGGAATGACTTGGACCAGAGGAAGTTGGCTCTGCAGAATACTCCACCGAAGATGCCACCGCAAACGCCGAGAATGATGAAGACAAAATAGTGAAGAGCATCATAGTTGACGCCGTAGTTCGTCTCAAAGAGAACCAACTTGCCAGTTCCTGTAGGGTTGAGTTCCTTGAGAACAGCCGCCGCTACAACCGAACAAAGACAGCTCCTCCAGAGTACCCTTCGGGGGAAGTAAGTGCTAATCTCCTCATAGCTGAAGAGAACACCCCCGATCGGAGCACCGAATGCGACAGATAGACCTGCTGAACATGCAATGCTGAGCATCTCCCTCAGTTTCCGTTGATTACTCGCATATTTGGGGATGCAGATGGTGACAAGATACCCAACACAAGCTGAGATGTGTACAAATGGACCTTCTTTTCCCAAACACATGCCCGTTGCGACTGCAAAGATCGAACCGATGGCTTTGACGATAAGGACCTTAAGATCGAAGAGATGAGGGATGCAGAAGCCGGATAACACTGTTTTTATCTCAGGGATGCCGCTTCCTGCTGCCATGTACATAACCTTCCCGTAGGAACCTGCAGACGACCGTTCTTTCTCCGGAGCGACGGCAGTGAGATTCATCTTTGTAGTTATCGTGACACTCCCAGCGATGATACCAAAAGCCAAAGCAAGACCGACGTAGATGGCGTATGCAAGCACGTAACTTTCTGTCCATGGTATCCAGCTTTGACAGTTTGTCTCTGATGCACAGCATGCTCGGCGACTCAAAAATATGTTATTGTTGCAGTAGCCATCTTTGAGATCTGCTAAAACCTCAACACTGACGTCTACGAATGCTGCGATTGAGGCTGTGAGTAGACCGATGAGGAAAGCTGCGATCCAACCCTGAGAAGCATCCCATAGCTTGGCGATGCGGTAGCGTAATCCACGCCGCGAATAGAGAATTAAGTTATCGCGGCGATGACTATCTTGTACGAGGTCTTGAAGCCAGTCGATGGTATGGTAGTCGCTATATGGTGAACTGTTCTCCTGTGAGGCAGTGTTTTTCGATAGAGAGGCATTGTTGCGGTGCTTATGAGATACTATCAAGGGAGTAGTTTCCGTCGCTTTGACAGGTAAGGAGTAAGAAGCCATTTCGAGACGGATGGTTAGAACAATACGACTTAGGCCATTGAAAGACTGGGAACGCCATTCTATAAGAGTGGTGCACCACGTATCCATGGAAATACAAAGGAGAACCCGTTATCAAATTCTGTAGATCTACCGGAAAAATGAAGTACAGATCTCGAACTTGTGACGTCAATGCATTGCATCTCCGGGCTGAACACAGCCCTCCAGGGTCAAGTGATAAGGTTGTAGCACCAATTGACCCATCGTTTCTATGCCAGACATAAAGACGAGCGTTTTATTGGTGAAACCCACAGCGGGAAGATGCCCAGATCGACTGCCAGATAATCTTCTCAGGCGGTATAAGCGAGAGTGCATGTTAACTGCAATAACTGCACAGATTCAATTCTGGATGGAAGGGCCCTTGCTGGTTCGATTCACATCTACCGAATCTGCATGAGATCAGTCTAGAACATTGGGCAGAGATAAGCAGTCACACCAAAACCGCCACTATCTCCAATCTCACATGCAACATAGATAAGAACCCCAAGAATGCTCCAAGATCCTATCTTGGCCAAATGTTCAGTAACCGACTGGAAAGAAAACTCAAAGGGTCATATGTCGAAGACTTGCGCTCCGCGGAGATGTATACAAGCATTTATCCTGTGCGACGCTCAGTAGAGGAATTTTGCTGATCGACGTCCTCGTGAGCGAAGAGATTGTCGTGCTCACCCCGCATAACATGGCACATGGCCTGCCCACAGACACAGCTGCAGATAATCACTAGCGCCAGTGAGATAAACCCAAGTAATTCCCAAGGATTATCCTTAGTCAGGCCCTCCCATAAAATAATCCTAGACCTTTCGCTGAGGTGCGGGTCTCATTGATCTCGTGATAGCTTCATTTTATCCAGACATTATATCTCCGCCCGCCCTACGTTGAGCATTTCTTCATGCAATATGTTTGACAGCTGATTGCATACATGGTCAACTCTTCATTACTGATCACCTATGCTGGCGGGTTACATTTCAACCTTATGTCTACAGCACTTGCATAGTTATATGGGTACCAGAACAATACCGGCTTAAACGTGTCTCAACTATTGACAGATAAAGTGATTAAATATTATAGCCGCCCATCGGGATAAGCATTCATGCTTATAGATATGCAAATGTTAAGGCTTCTTTGCTTTCAGTACGCGAAGCTCACATCTTATTCTTCTGCTACATCTCCCATGAAGAGTCCATGTAGGCTAAGAAAAGAGGAAATCTAATGCAAAGATATTACAACCCAGTAGGTAAGAATAAAGAAAAGAGAGAGAGGTCAGACCCAGATGTCTTTCTGGGATGAGAGCAGACCTGAGTCAGAACAACCATACACGGCCGTGTTAGCCATGCTGGGAGTTGGCGTGTCATGAAGAGATCCAGCTACAAGTGGCGCTCGGAAGGTGATTAAGTCTTCGGGATATTAACATAGGGCAATGGGAGAAGGAGGATAGCTGTAGAGAGGGATGTTGTCGTTTTGAGTGTCAACTGCTAGAGGGCAAATCCCACCATCTCCTTTAGCTGCGTTAACTATACCAGACGCTTGTAAACACTAGGTTTTCGGCATAATCCCGATCTTACAATAGTTGGATGCTTTCTTACTGCAGAGCTACATATTTGAACCAAGTTTCGTTTACATTTCCATTCCAAGTCAAAGGTGTGCCATGGGCACTGAAGCCAATACAGCTCATATGTGCCGACGGCACGACAACATCAATTAATTAATGTCAGAACCATCCAGCAGCCTCCAGGTGATTCTCTCTTTTTCAGATGAATCTAGCAAGAAGTAATTTCGCGAAGTTTCTAGAAATCTGACATCCTGCCAATCACCCTCTGGCATCTGAGCCACCAAGGATCACGATCCCAAGGCAGAAGTCCATCTCCAGATTCAGCGAAAACGCATAAGATCAGTCAACAAGACCATTAAAAACTGTATTCCAAATCACTTCGTTTCTTTCAATCACTCAAAGCACCACCAAACCAATTTTGACAATGTCCTCCCTTCTCTTTAGCGCTCCGCCCTGGCCCGTCCCCGCGTCAGCAAATCTTACATCATCCACTATTTCCGTTCCCGACGGTGAGATTGAGCGGCTTAAGACACTTCTTAAGCTATCGCCGATCCCTAAGGCGAATATTTGGAATTCTCGTGAAGATGGTGCTTTTGGTCTTCCAAGAGATACTCTGACGGAATTGGTTGAGTATTGGGCCAATGGCTACGAATGGAAGAACTGGGAGGCCACTCTCAATTCGATCCCGCAGTTTGACATCACAGTCACTGATGACGATTCAAAAGACTACAAAATCAATTTTATGGCTTTGTTCTCTAAGAACCGTGCTGCGACTCCTATCTTGTTCCTTCATAGCTGGCCTGGCTCTGTTGTTGAATACCTCCCCATCCTTCAGAAACTCAAATCCGAGTACGATCCTGAGTCTCTACCCTATCACATCATCGTTCCTCACCATATCGGCTTTGGTTTCTCTGACGCACCGCCCCTTGACAAGCCATTCACCCATATTGACAATGCCCGCCTCATGTCAAAGATGATGCACTCCCTGGGCTTTGACAAGACAGGCTACATGACCCAGGGAGGCGATCTCGGTGGTTGGACCGCACCCGTTATCGCGAACATCGATCCCGCATGTAAACTCGTTCATATGAGCATGCTAAACATCTCGCCACCTCCCGGCGAGAACGTCGAAGAGGGCATCAAGGCCGGCAAGTATACTCCCGATGAAATGGCAGCATTCGGCAGAATGGCCGAGTTCCAAAAGAAAGAAACAGCCTTCATCCAACTCGACGGCACCAAGCCAGCTACAGCAGGCTACATCTTCAGCAGCAACCCCATCGCCCTCCTCTCCTGGATCGGCGACAAGATGCACCGCTGGTCCGACGAAACACCCTCCAAAGACCTCATCCTAACAAACATTGCGCTGTATTGGTTCACGGGCTGTTACCCTACCTCTATCTATCTTCACCTCACGGTCCTTGAGGATCATGAGCTCATGATGAATGCCTGGAAGAGTCTCAAGGTCCCGCTTGGGTACTCGGTGTTTAAGAAGGAGCTTGTTACGGCGCCGGAGAGATGGATTCAGCAGACGGAGCAGGTGAAGTGGTATAGAATGCATGACAAGGGTGGACACTTTGCTGCGCTTGAGGAGCCGGATGCTCTTTGGAGGGATGTGGAGGATTTCATTGGAGCGTTTTGGGAGAAGTGAAGCGATTCCAGTCATGACACGACGCTTGGAATGGGCACAAGCAGTGGCAAATGCCGAGTCGAGGTTAGGCTAATTTTGGGCAAGTTTAGTATTCTCGCGGACTAGTTATTCTCATCTCTTACAATCAGGCCATATGTCATGCGCGGTCTTGAAGCATTAGACATCAAATATACGAGGATACACCATCCCTAGTCCCCATAGCACTCCAGCCCATCAGGTTAGGCAACGACGATCTCAATACCGCTCACATCACGACTCGGCCCTAAATGCATCCCCCACAATCTCCCACCATTGGCTCTCTTACCAAACATCCATCCGTTCGCACCTCTAATTTGTCCGCATCAAATTCGGCACTTGCGTGCCGGTTTATGGTTACATCAAGGCCCGAACCACGCGATGCCCCCTGGGGTAAATACCCCAGATGACGATGGCGCCGATCTGCATACCCCGCAGATTTGGAGAAGCGGGCGAATGAGGCTTGGCACACCAATTCCCTGAACTAATTTGTCTAACGGAGGAATTTGTGAATAGTTGCTGTTTTGGAGAGTGTGTGCGGAATAGGAAGGTGGCTAACGCTTCGTCTGATGTTCATGCGATGGGGTTCGGGCAAGGTATCGGGGGGTTGTCGGACGGGAGACCCTCAGTATGGATACATCTATATAAAGAGCTGTTATTCTGTGCCGTAATTTCCATTTCTCGTAACTCAGCAGCTCTTCTTTAATACTCTGTCAAAGATACTTGGCTCTGGTTATACCTCTCTTCTCATAGTCCCATCACAATGCTTCTCCAAAGCGTCTTCGCTCTTGGTCTCGCCACCACCGCTCGTCTTGTCTCAGCAGGACCATGCGACATCTACAAGTCCGGCGGAACACCCTGCATCGCCGCTCATAGCACTACCCGCGCCCTCTTTGACAGCTATACTGGCGGTCTCTACCAGATCAAGCGCGCCTCAGACGGTGCCCTCACCGACATCAAGCCTGTCTCCGCCGGCGGTGTCGCAGCCTCCTCTGCGCAAGACTCCTTCTGCAGCGGCACAACGTGTCTCATCACCATTATCTATGATCAGTCTGGTCGAAGTAACCATTTGACCCAGGCTCCTCCTGGTGGCTTCAATGGCCCTGATGTTAATGGCTATGATAACCTTGCCGCTGCTGATGGTGCACCTGTTACGCTGAACGGCAAGAAGGCCTACGGAGTGTTTATCTCCCCTGGTACTGGCTATCGCAACAACCAAGTTGATGGTTCCGCCACTGGCGATGAACCCGAGGGTATGTATGCTGTTCTCGACGGAACGCACTACAACGGCGCTTGCTGCTTCGACTACGGCAATGCCGAGACTAACAGCAAGGATACTGGCAACGGTCATATGGAAGCTATCTACTTCGGAGACAACACCGTCTGGGGCTCTGGTTCCGGCAGCGGCCCCTGGATCATGGCTGATCTTGAAAACGGCCTCTTCTCTGGACAGGGCGCCAAGCAAAACACTGCGAACCCTAGCATCTCCAACCGTTTCACCAGTGCTGTCGTCAAGGGCAAGCCCGGCACTTGGGCCATTCGTGGTGGAAATGCCGCCTCGGGTTCACTATCTACTTTCTACAGCGGTGCGCGCCCTGATGGTGGCTACAACCCCATGAGCAAAGAGGGAGCAATTATTCTCGGCATTGGCGGTGATAACAGCAATGGGGCTCAGGGAACTTTCTACGAAGGAGTGATGACTAGCGGATACCCTTCTGATGCTACCGAGAACTCGGTGCAGGCCAACATCGTCGCGGCCAAATACGCCACCACATCTTTGACAAGCGGAACCGCCCTCACCGCCGGATCATCCGTCACTCTCAAAGTCACTACCTCCGGTTACACAGATCGCGTCCTCGCACACAGTTCCTCCAACGTCAACACCCAAGTGATCTCTAGCTCCAGCTCCAGCGCCCTCAAGAAGTCAGCAAGCTGGACCGTGCGCACCGGCCTCGCCAACAGCGGCTGTGTATCGTTCGAGTCTAACGATACTCCTGGTAGTTACATTCGACACTCTGGCTTCCAGCTGTACGTTAACAAGAGTGACGGGAGCAAGATTTTCAATGAGGATGCTACGTTCTGCCCCCAGAAGGGTATGAGTGGTTCAGGAAGTTCGTTCCGATCATGGAGCTATCCAACCAGGTACATTCGACACTACAACAACGTTGGGTATGCTGCTTCAAATGGCGGTGTTCATGACTTTGATTCTGCCAACAGCTTTGTCAATGATGTTAGCTTTGTTGTTGCCACCGGCTTTGCTTAGATGGAATTTCAGATTAGGACGGGTTTGAAGTGGAAATCACAGAGCGATTAGTTATAAAATACGAGGACGTAAATATAGTTTCAATCATTATCAATTGATCCTTCATCTTAGCCAGAAATATGAAGCATGATCTCATGGGCAATGAATGCAACATATGGTCTTTACTTTGACTTCTCAAGTTCCTTCTTCTCACTATCTCCCAAAAGACCCAGTGCCTCACGACGCGTAGGCGCCGATGCATCAAAGTACGGCTTCTCGGCCAACGAAGTTACTCGGGTGCCATGTCGCGGTTCTCTTCCACTATAGTCCCAACTGGCGTTATGGATAGTGATACTAAAACCTGTGAGCACTTTATAAATCGGTGAATTCTCTGAAGCTTACCGGTTGTCCCAAAGGGCAGATGTTCTTGGCGTCCACTTGAATCGGACTTGTATGTCAACGTTCTGCTCATAAACATCATAAAGGTAATTAAGTATGACATCGCTCTCCGCCCGATCAAGACCAACAATCCTATCCGTCATCGCACGGTTCACCCAGAGCGCTTTCCAGCCTGTAGCAGGATGAACACGAACGATAGGATGAATGCGCTCAATGTACTTCGGTCCTTGCTCGGGGTGATCACGGTCAAGGTAGGGGTGAGCAGAGCGATAAACAGCCTCCCGGCCATCGATGATCTTGCGGAACTCTGGGGACAGCTTCTCATATGCAGCGTAGCCAGATGCCCAGAGGGTATCTCCACCAACAGATGGGATAGTATCGTTGTGGAGATGTGTGATACCTGCTGGTTGCTTCTCATGGACGAGATCCGTGTGCCAGCGCGATGCACCGCCAGGCTGACGGAAACTGGCTGGGCGCTCTTGAGCCATAAGATCGGGCCAGAGGACGCTTACACCTGGGATGCCAGGGACATGAGGAACTTGAGGCTGTAGCTGCGTCAGAAAATAGCACGGCGAGGATTAGTGCATGACTTACATGAATCTCAACTTCACCGTACCACTCCCCAAGCTCCTTCTGCTGCTGCGGCGAAAGATCCTGATCTCTAAAAAACACAACACTCCTCTCCGCAATAAGCAGCGCAAGCTCATCTCGCTGCTGATTAGTAAGATCCTTCAACTGCAGACCTTCAATCTCAGTTCCGATGTAGGCAGTCAGATCAGTGACCTTAGTGGCAGCGGACAAAAGGCTCTTCTTTGACTTGTCAGCCCGAGCGCCGGCGTCGATGTGATCGCGAGGCTTGTCTCGAATCTTGTAGACGTCATCGAGATACAGAGGGCGGGAAGGACGGTAGGGATAGCCTTTGGAGAGGTCTATGTCTGACTTCTCGAGACGCTGCTTGGCTGCGTCGGGGATCTTGAGGGTGTCTTTGATAGGTTCGGCAACATCTTTGATGCTGGGGTCGATTGGGGCTGGGACCATCTTGAAGTAATTGGACCTCGATATCTTATATAATGCTTTAACTATGAAATATTCATTGGAACCTTTGGGATTTCAGCAGAATAGGGCATCTTGATATATCCCCTCACTACGTTACAATGACCCCGACTTGGCCAGTCACGCCATGATGGCACACAATGACCAAGTCTTACTGCGACTACCCTAATTGGTCAACGTTCGACATGCGATATGCAAACTGATTGCAACATAAATAACTATCCAATCTGTTTCCCGAGATATTGCGCGATCGAATGATCTTGGCTAAAATCGGAAACAACAGCACCTCGTTTGCGAGTTGATGGTGTCGTGTAATTGAGGATTTGTAAGACTCGGACGAGATATCGACCCCTCACTTTGTTATGCTGCTGACGAATAACTGTTAGAGTCGCCGTTTGTCCGCTGTTTGTAGCCAAAAGGAGATGTGTTGGATTTGTAGTTGTTCCTTCGGCTTCTGATGGTTGAGCCAGTCTCGACTTGGTTGCCCCATCAAGTGACTGAGCTGCAGTTTATAGTGTGACATAAAAGCAGAAGACGGAGGCAATGTTGAAAATAAAAACAGAGATTCATATTATACATCTTTCCTATACTTCAGACTCCTACAACTTCGCGCGAGGAACAGCAGCAAGCTCTTGACTCTCACTACTCCTCCACACAGCCGCGGCCTTAGGCTTACTATCCTTCCACTGCCACTTCGCCTGACTCTGCCTCTCCTCGACAAGCAACTTATGCACAAACTCCCCAAAAATCGGCAACATCTTAAACCCATGTCCACTATCACCACTCAACACCGCCAAAGTAGCATTCGTACCAGGAACATAGTCGATAATGAAGTCTGAATCATCCGTATCAGCGAACCAGCACAGATGCTGATCAATCAGAGGTCTATCAGCTAGTTGAGGGAAGACTTCTTTGAGAAGAAGACGGATGTGCGTTTCGTCCTCGAGGGGCATGAACTGTGAATCTGCTAGTGAGGGAAACGGGATGGAGAGACCGTCTTTGGAGAAGGCGTAGTTTGTGAATGCGCCGCCCATGTGGCAGAATTTGAGTTTCTTGGTTTTCAGGTCGGGTTCGAAGAAGAATGCTAGGTCGCGGACGTTGGTGACTGGGATTCCCTTAAGTTCCGCTGCTTCTTTGTTTGTGAGTTGGATGTGTGCGACACCCCACGCTCGACCGGTCATTTGCTTTCCAATGCGCGGGAGAATATTAGCGGCGTCGGCGCCTAAAGCGACGATGGTCTTGTCTGCTGAGTGGATGTTGCCTCCACGTGTCCTGGCACCTATACACTTCGTCCCCTCGCGACTTGAAGCGTACAGCAATGATTCAACTTCGCCATCTTTGTTTCCGAGATGGAACTTCACGCCTAGCTTGACGCACTGCTCGTACACTGCTCTCAGAGCATTGCCGGAGTGGCCGTAACCAGCGAGCTTATTGTGATATCCAGTGAAGCCGGTAAGAGGGCCGCTGAACTTGGGAACGAGCTTCTTGATCTCCTCGCTGCTGTTCACGCGAATAGTTTGGCCATTGAAAGCTGGGTTCTTCTGGAGTGATTGGAAGTAACTCTCCACTGCACCCTTGGTATTCTGTGCGGCTTTGCCGGAGGTGACGTTGAGAAAGCCGGTTTGATGATAATGAGGAGAATAGAGCGGATCAGATTGCCATTTTCGAATCGCGTCCTATGTTATTGTTGAGTCAAAAATTCTTATCCTAAGGTCAAGGCGGCGGCTTACGAGAGCTAATTGAGTGTAAAAGTCATCGGCGTACTCGGCACGGATGACCTTGTTCAGATCATAGGCAGCGGAGAAGCGACTTGGTACATCAACATCTTTCTCGAGAATTGTGATGTTCTTGCATCCCTTTTGAGCGAGTTCAAATGCTGTCGCCAGACCGAAACAGCCGCCTCCGAGAATGAGGATCGATTGATTTGTGTTTTCTGTAGACATTTTGAAGGTTTTCTGGAGGGGATAAGGCGGATCGCTGTTCCGGTGAATGGTCAGCGACTACAGAACCCAAATTTGAATACAAAAGTAATTACAATTATTGAATGAAGTAAAAGACAAAGAAGAGATGAAAGACGGGTAAGACTGCATTTAAAAACACTTGAGCCATCAATTGTTCTGGAAGACATGCATCGGGTTGTCATCCGATATCGCCAAAGTAACATCACGGCATCATCTGGTTGGATAAGATAACGAATTTTGGAGACGAGCTCCTCACGAGGATCACAGAACTCGTTAGCGTAGCCGCCGCAAAGATACACCAGCCGCCACCAGAAGATAACTCTACCTCCACTTTCTTCCCCGCTTCATCGGTGTCTACCCCGGATTATGGGCATCATGTGGTTGGTCTTGACACGACATTGAGATGTTACACCGGTATAGGGAATGCCATAGCACTTGAATTTATTGGTGGCCCCGAAATATATGCTGTAATGGGTGAGGAACAGCCTAATGCCAAAGTCTGCTCGGGAGAGTCGAGGCGTAATCTTTCACCAATTGCTACATGTTGACCGAACATTTCACCGCATGCAATGTTGGCTAGAAATAGACAGAGCTTACGCATTCGGAAATTCTTTGCAGCCGACAGTCAGTCGTCTGCGGTTTCGCTGCCGAGAGCCGGTCAAGAGCCAATTTCTGAACCCAGACCCAGCATCACGGAAGCCATCCCGAGCAGTCGCCGCTCGGCCCCACCGAGCATGATGCCTTCATACCTCAATCGTACCATACTAATCGCCAGCGTCCGAACTTTGTTCTGATTATTTACACGATGAGTTGAAACCTCCAGTTTCATCTTTCGATAAATGTCCAGATCGAGGTCTACACCTCGGACCTCGCCGTTGCAATTGCTTGCCTCGGGTAGCGAGCCTAACTCATGCTGTAACTATGCCATACCTCAGCAACCCCAGCGAAGCACCAAGCAGGATCGCCAACGGCGGTGCGACACCAAAATATCGTCCTCCTACAAAAGCCGTTGCAGTGACAACAACCCACCAAGGATCGTCAGCCAAACTCTTTCCAGACTGGAAGCCCTGATCTATATATCCAACCTGCCAGATTCTATAGACAGCCGTATAGATCAATCCAACAGCACCGGCATTAATTCCTCGCACTGCAGACTTGACCCAGCGTCGAGATCTCAAAACTCCCCATACACCCATTGTTCCATGGACGAGAACCATGCCTGGGACAAAGATACCGAGGTAAGCTATCAGCGCTCCTGCGATGGCAGGATATCCATTGTTCGCAGCTGTAAGACCACCCAGAAACACGGCGAAGTTAAAGTTTGGCCCTGGGAATGCCTGCACAATAGCGAGACCGATCAGGAAATCTCGCGGTGTGACCCATCCCTCGGCAACGACGTACTCTCGAAGAAGAGGAATGACCACGGGACCACCACCAAAGATGATTGTCCCCGCCAGGTATAAGTTGGCAAAAAGCTTATAGAGCAGAGGAGGAGTCGGAAGCGCTCCGCGTAGGACGAGAACGATGATGAATGAGAGGAGGAAGACGGCGATTATGGCTGTTCCGGATTTCCATGAGAAGTTGAGGCGATATTCCTGGGGAACGACACGTGGTTCAACTTCTCGGGGGCCAGACTCAGCTGTCTCAGCAAGGGCGATTCTCGACTCATTGGCATTGCCGTCTGTTCCATTTTCAGCACCTGGAATATTGTCGCTCTCCGTGACTCTTCCCCTCCTCATCCTAAGAAAAGCATTCTTCACAGCTCGGACGGGACGATGCAGCCAGCGAAAATCATACACAATAGTACAGCATCCACCAGCAACAATGAGGACCGGAAAATACCAGAGGGCGTTATACAATATCCCGGCCATGGCAGTGATTGAGAGAACAACCCTCGTAGCTTGGTCTGTTATAGCCTTGTCGGAGAGTTCGACGGCTGCTAACGCGATGATGCCAACGGTCGCTGCATTCAGCCCTGAGAGAAGAGCGTATACCGCGCGAGGTAGGGTATCTCCAATGTTGGATACACCAATGGAGAGTCCAAACATGCCTAAAAAACCAGGCAAGCTGCTTTGGTCAGTCGCGTCGTTTTAGGTCTATATCACACGCGTCATACCTCCAAATGAAAAAGGCAAGAAGAGCTTCGAACAGTCCACCGTGGATCAAATTGATACAGTAGAGCATCTTCGTACTAGCGGGGCCAGAGAGCGCCTGAGAGACGCTGAAGAGCTCCTGGAACTAAACATTACTGTTAATCGACTGTGACGGTTTGGAAGTGGTGTAAACGTACGATCTGTTCATCGATCCATTGCAATTTTGTGACAAACTTGTCATGAAACTTTATCCATTAGCCATGCTGGAAAATCAGCGGTGAGGTTATGCTCACGATTTTGAAGTGCACGGGCGGTCCGCCGAATGCCGTGAAGCCAAGATGCCAATTGACCTTGAACGTCTGCAGCCCGCGATCTGCGGCTCTGCGCAGCGAGTTTTCCCAGCCGCCAACGACCATTTTGAGGCTCAATTGACGTGTTTGGAGGATGCAAGGAGATAAGTGACTCACGTAATGGAGATTTAAGCTTCATTTTAACTCCTGGCGGTCACGTCATTGGATCTAAACCTCTTTCAACACTTGGCTGTGATTGACCAATTATCGTGCGGGTGTGCCAGATACCTTTTCTCTCACCGTGATAATAATTGACCTTGCATTATTGAGACAGTGTCGAGAAATGTACTTTTTGTTGTTAATGCTAGCTTTCTTGGCGGTGGTGAGCCAATGATGAGATATGCCTTGCCCACGTGGATTGATCCTGAAGGGCTTCTCTCAATGCACAAGTTTATCGTCTGGCTCCATGTCGCTGTGGAGTATCATGATCAAGATAGCTAATGAAATTCCCATCCAACATTCAATGCAATTCACCAAAGTGGTATTACCAACACGATTCCCGTCTGAATCCTACATTCTGTCAATGGACACAAGTGCGTTGCCAATACCTCTCCATCCCGATTTACAATTTACACGGTGACAAACACGCAACATCGGACGCAGGGGAACGGAGATAATGTTGACAATGATATGGCATAGCTAGAAAATGTAGCAACAGTTCTTAGTGGCTCTTTGGAGGTACTGGGGGGGCTGGGTAATTTGGATGACGAGGACGAGAAGGCGGGGAATGAGGACAGCCTGGTGCATGCCACTCTGCGGTGCAAGTCCTACACAGCCCTTCTGATCCCTCTCTAGGAACTGAGAGAGCCCGGACATGGCTCTGAGCTGGTATTAGGCGTGATCCAGAAAACGATTCAGCACCAGTCTCTTGGCTGGTGTTCCTAACTAAGCTGCGGGGAGGAACAAATCGTGCGCCCCCAGGCTGGACGCCCCCATTTTGATGTCTGACAGACTCTTCTTCAAACGAATCCGCGTCATAAAAGTCTGCTTCAGGCACCTCATCCTCGGATTTGACGCCAAGTTCCTTTTGCTCAATTTGGGGCATATCGGTGAGAGCCTTATCTACCTTGAGCTCGAAAAGATCAGTACCCTTCTCCTCTCTCACCACGAATGGCTGATCGTAATGCTCCTGATCCATATGCTGCGCCAAATCTGAGGCATTGACGTAGTCGCGCTTGGCACCATCTTGGCTGCAGATGACACATCGGTACAAAGCGCGGGAGTCTGCGGGTGACCGACAAGCTACTAGGTGACTGGAAGGAAGAAGGTCGGGTGATGCCAACGGTGCTGGGCTTGTATTAGCTGGCCGAAGCGTCCAGATAAAGCCAACGGTTAAAGAGCAATGCTTGCACGTGAATGCAATTTCTGAACGCTTCTCAGGACGGAAACGCGCATCGGCAAGATCAGAGATTGTGACGCGCCCCTGTTGGTAGAGAATTGCGCCGACACAAAAGTCTCTGTTATTCGAGGTTTCTTCCAATTGCTGCGGAGTTGGAGCCGAATCTAAGGAACCATCGTCTCTGGAACGACTGAAGAGCTTTCTGGTATTGGAACTGCCTTCTAGACTGCCCCAAAGCTTTTTGGCGTCCTGGAGTAGATCCTTTGTGTCCTTGTCAAGACTGGCATCCCCTTTACCAGTCATCGAGATCTCAGTTGCTCGCCTTTCCAAAGATTTCTGTCTCTTGAATAGAGGCTTCAGCCTTTTAAGCGCATCATACTGGTCAAAAGCGCGATCTTTTTACGCAACACGTTAGTGGACTCAGTGTTGCATAAAATACGTGTCCAGAAACTGGACTATTGGTATCCAGTGAACGTACCTTCTAGAGGCGCAGCATCAATCAGACCTGTCATCTTTCGGTTGAAATTTTCATACGGATTGATACTCTCTTTCGCCAGACTTGACTGTCGGCGTTTCTCCACGTATTCGTCGATGACCACTGCGGTTTGAACGAGGGCGAATGCAGCGGCGATGGCTGCAATAGCAATTTCAGCCATGGTTCAAAGCATGTAACAAAAGATGGCAGTTGGAATGAAGAGAGAAAAAGTGGGATGCTTTCCGCAAGGAGACGAGTGAACAAGGCTGTGACAACAGCGAGCGCATGTTCAATTATAGAGGGTTTAAATCCATTCTGGCGTACAAACACGAACACGAATCTAAAATAAGCCGAAGTCCTTGGCAATAAGGCTCGGGTGATACGGAAGAAGCAGTTTTCGTTATGGGTTACACAGTGATACCATGCTCAAGCCACGGCGGTTGAGATTGCCCAGTCATATTTGCCAGCCAAGAGCTGTGCCGCGTCACTAATTGATGAGCTCATATTGCTCGCTTAGGACTGGTCCAAATCTGAGAGCTCACTGCGTTTTGATACACTGCGGTGGTGACACAAGGCTCCAGATGAGACAAAGGTTTTCGTAGCTGGGCCCCATTCGGGCCGCAATACCTCTAACGAGACACTTCTCCGCGGGGCTGGGCGTGAGCGCCAAGTGCAAGATGGCCCAGGTCTATAAAAATAAGGCTCGGTTATCTCTCTGACTGAATATGATTATTTTGACCAGAAACTGTTGTACTCTCTTACTCGTTTGTCCGTTTCACTCGTCAGTGCCACCTTCTTTCTCAACCTCTCCGTTGCCTTGAAACAAACAAGCACAGTAGAACTGAAACACTTGTGCTTCGTATAATCTTATCTCTAAGATAAGAGGGTTGAGGCGCCAATCATGGCGGGCCCAAGTTTGGCAAACGGTGGTACCAATGGCACCGATCACCACGATCCAAAGTCCATGGATACCATGATTCTTTCTCAGGATGAATCCGGGATGATTAAAATCAAAGCATCCCTCTTTGAAGAGCCAAATCAGCAAAGAACCAAGCTATTTGATTTGATCACTCGTCTTCGACGTTACAACGTCGAGGAGCATTTTGACATTCCCCAGATCGTCATGTGCGGCTACCAGTCGACCGGCAAGAGTTCAGTCCTGGAAGCTATCACAGAGATTCCATTTCCCAGAGGGGTTGATACATGTACCAAGTGTGTCACGGAAGTCACAGTGTGCGGGAGTCAGAGCGAACAAGAATCGATCGAGGTGACTATTGAGCCTTCACGAGACGTTCGCGACAAGGAAAACTCAGAAGATAGATCTCGACGACTAAAGGAATTCCACGGAAAGGCGAACAGACTTGAAGATATCGGCGCTCTCCTCCGTTCTGCCGAGGAGACGATTCGTGGGGGCAGAAAACTGGACAGAGTCGTCACCAGAGACATCGTGCATGTCAGAATCTCCAGCTGCCGCTACAAGAATCCTTTGCAGCTTTATGACCTGCCTGGTCTCGTGGGAACAGACAACGGAAATCATGCCCAGGAAGACATAAAGAAAATGATGATAGAGTACGTGGAGAAGCCCAACACTATCATCATCGCTGTTGTGAGAGCCAATGGTGATACTACCGGCGCAGAAACCGGCGTTCTGAAGGATATGTGCCAAAAGTATGATCCCGATGGCGAGAGATCTTTTTGCATCCTGACTCATCCCGACGAGAGCAAGGATAGAACGGGACAGTGGATCAACGTGGTCCAAGGAGAGGAATCTTCTAAAGCTTTAGGATTTAATGGTCAATGGCATGTACTCCGAAACTGGCCTGCAGAGGAAAGAGTATCGTACGAGCGAGAAAGCGAATTCTTTGAGACCACTGCTTGGAAAGAGGTTGCTGCTGACAAGCGAGGAGCAAAAGCCCTGGGAGAGCGCCTCCGGGAACGTCTCTTCTCGAAGCTAAAGGAGCAGCTGCCACATATGGAAGAAAGCTTACGCCAAGAGTTGGAGAAAGTAGATGCCCGGCTGATGGCGCTTGGCGGTACTGAAAGTGACTCTGAGAAGGTGGAATTATTCCGATCGAAACTCGACGAGATCAAACAACAGGCAACTGCTTATTCTAAGGCACACTACGATTATCATATCAACCATCACTTTTCCGGAGACTTGGAAAATCCTTTCGGTCCGCAAGCGAGAACTCAGTCTCCAAAGTCTGCGGCGTTCCTTAGATCTCGTATTGAGGACGAGGGAGATCAGTTCCGAGAAAGTATCGAGAGGTATGGACATGCTTGGGAAAGCATAATTTCACCTCTAAGTACTTCTCCATTCCCAGACTTAACTCCCATCGGAAACTCAAAAAGACCGACACCTAAAGAGTGGGCGTCTTGGATAAAGAAACCGAGCGATATGGCGGAGGAAACCGAGTTTGCATCGAGGTGGCTCCAAGAACGGCGAGGTGATGCGTCATCTTGGTACCTAGACCCAGCTCGAATAGCAGACTACTTTCAAATCCTCTCTGAGAGGTGGGAAAAGATATCTGAATGGCATGTCGATGGGATGATTCTCTATTGTCAAGACTACTGCAAGCTAATGGTCCCAGATGGACTTGCTCGCAAATCGGCTGGTGAAGACTTGAGCGGATTTAACAATTCCAAAATAGTCGCCCAGCGGTACCTCGACGAGTACGTGTCCGCCGAACTCGAAAAGCGCAAGAAAAACGCAATGGCAGAACTGAGAAGTTTGAATGAAGATCGCAAGGGACGCATTATCTGTTTTGACGTCTCATACAGAGGTAAACAGCGCGAATACGACAACAAGCAAGATTTCGTCAGCAATAACAAAGCAATGCTTGCACAAAACGAAGCGAGGAAAGGGGAGATAACCACGACTCATGATGTACTTGGGCCACGAACCTATGCTCTTCAAAGTAATCGCTTCAAACAAGAAGACAATTTGAAGTTCTGGGCTTGTAAATTTGTTCATGCTGCGAACTGCTACTATGAAGTGAGTCCAAAGCTCTACCGAACATAGTCATACTTAGGATGAACTGACCTTAGCTATGCAGATTGCGAGAGGTCGATGGGTCGCAAATGTCATGACGCAGGTCGTGGAAAGACATATCCTCCGAAAGTTTGAACAGGTCTTCCCTAAGAACCTCTCGGACGAAAACATCCTGAGGATTCTTGAAGAGAGCCCCAAGACTGGGAGTGAGAAGAAAGAGTTGAAGAAAAAGCAGACAGAAATTGGTCAACTTCTTAATGTTATTAAGGAAGAGGGATACGCGTTATTTTAACATAGATGTAATTGAGTAGACTTATGATACTGACAGTAGATTTCTTATCTGAACTTTCCCTATGAGTGTGATTAACTATTAAAGTAGTGATAATTAGAAGCTAAATCATTTTCTCGCTAGAAAACATGCATTCAGCTATCCCGAGATGTATTGCGCGGACTATTAGACTCCCCTCCTACTTAGTTAAAGACTTCTTCATACTCTTCGTCATCGATCTAGCTTTCGATTCCTTCTTGATGAGCTTGGGCCGGTTCACTATTTTCTTTCTCTTGAAGAGAGGTTCTATTCACCCAAGAGATTAGTAGATATTCACTTCCATTCAAACGTGAGCGTGGAGACTACGCTTGTCTATGTCTCAGAAACATACTTTCCAAAGACACAGCATCCATAAGATTTGCTATCTGTCGGCTGAACCGTGCATAGGGACTGCGTCTTTTCTGAACATAGGTGTCGACGACCGCTGCGACTTGGATGCCGGCGAATGTGGCACCAACAGCTGCAATGACAATTTCAGCAGTCATGGCTACACTATGAACTGAAAGGTAGTTGCAGTAGTTGAATGGGAATGAGATGAAGTGACTTTAGATGGAATGATGAGCGAAAAGCTTGAGATCTCGATTAGGTTAAACGTTGAGGTTTGAACGAGCTCCACAGAAAATAAGAATTGGGGGGAGACTGAGACCCTGACGGTCCTGGCACCAGCGGTACAGCTGGAGTCAATGGTTACACAATGATGTCATACTCCTCGCAGCTGGATGAGACTGGTTGGTCACGTTTGCCCACCAACGGTTGTGAGACATTATCAACCGGTGAGGCTTAACACTGCCACAATACTCGGGATTCTATTGGTTTCTAAGAGCTTACGGTGGTGGCGCAACTCGCCAGCTGAAACAGAAGTCCTAGTCCTACGTAGCAGTTGGTGTTGGCTTGACATGTCTCGTTGAGACGTCGTGAGCTTTAAGTATCAATCGATAAGATTGATAAGAGCCTATTGTATCTTCACATACTAGAACTTAATTGATAGCATTTTATTTGAGTGTTTACTGGGTGAGAAGGTGAAGGAATGGATATTTGGTATGCAAAATGGGACCAATCTCATAAAAGGACGTGGCTCTCAGCCTCAGCGGCTACATACACAGCGCGGCTTGGATTGCAGGCTGAGAATATTAAGCGCCTGAAATCTTGGATGGCTGGCGCAACGTTGAGTTTCTATAAAGCTGGAGCCAATCAAGGTGACGGTAAGCATTGTCATGACGTTGGTAGGTTGCCAGGGCAGCATAGAACATCGGTACAATCGCCACTACAGCCGCTCTGTAGCCAATATTTGATGCATCACGTCTTGGCGCTGACATCATGTGCACACCAATAACGCCAAGGTGGAAAAAGGAAATAGAATTGAAACTGACCTCATTATATAAGAAAGTCATCAAGTAAAGGCAAGGAAAAAGACTGTATCCAGTACGAAGTCAACCCCATTTTTATGCCATCTAACTAGACGCAACCAAGACCTCAGGCTCGCCGTTAGTGTAGCTAATGCAAACCTGGCCATTGCCATCAGAAGTTACAGTTCCGCTTCCAAAGACCTTGTCCCAAGTCTTGTTGTTCTTTCCAGTGTTGAAGCAGTACTGTCCCGAGTATCCCTGGCCGCGGTTCAAAGTAAGAACAATAAGATCACCGTCAGCACGACTCCAAGCATATGCGCTGTTCTGCGAGTAAAGATGCTTATGATCATTTCCACCAAGACCACCGACTGCTGTGCGAGCCTTGGACAGACGTGAAATGTGTTGGTAGAGATCGGCATCGGTGCTGAAGCTGCTTCGCCAGAGATCCTCACGGTTGGCGGGATCATTGCCTCCAGCGTAGCCTTGCTCTGTTCCGTAGTAGACGATAGGAATGCCTCGGGCGAGGATGACGTATGCGAGGGCGTTCTTGAGGAGAGCTTTGTCGTTCTTCTGGCTTAGCCAGCGGGGGTTATCATGGTTGTCGATGAAGGTGCCGAGGATAGTAGGATCAGGGAATTTGTTGCTAATCTCATCGTGCATAGCGACAACATCTGAAGGATCGCCCTTTTGTTGGTAGAACCGGTTCATGGGGTAATACATAGCATAGTTCAAAAGACCAGGCATGACCTGTGCATAACCAGCAAGGTAATCAGGCCCTCCATCCCAAACCTCACCGATGGCGTAAACACCAGCAGCGTCTTGAAAGCCAGGCCAGAAAGACTTTTCGACATGCTTAACCGTATCGATGCGGATACCGTCGAAGCTGTACTCAGCAACGAGCCACTTGATCCAGTCGTAGAGGACCTTCTTGACGGTGTCGCTGCCGGTGTTGAGATCGGGAAGACCGGCGATTTCGCACTGTTCAATGCTGCTTTGGTTGCTGTAGTCGATATCGCAGGGAGTGTGGTATGAGCTTTGTTGATTGAGGGGGGAGGGTTTGTGGTCTGAGATGCCTTTGCCCATGTGGTTTGCGACGACGTCGCACATGACGTACATGTTCTGGAACAGTCAGCACGGGATCACGAAGATCGACCAAGGCGGTCACAGCAGAGCAGCATGGGAAAGGGAATTTGGCATACCTTGTCATGAGCAGATTTGACAAGACTCTTCAAGTCATCTGCAGTACCATAATTGGAGTTGACCGCATACAGATCCTTAGCCCAGTATCCATGATATCCCCCATCAGTATCTATCGCTTGGTCAGTCACCTTCTCTCACACGCTTTCACAACACTTACTGTCAACAACAGGCGTAATCCAGATAGCATCAAATCCCATGCCCTTGATATAGTCAAGCTTCGACTCCAAACCCTTAAAAGTTCCGCCGCAGTAATTTCCAAGGTTTCCGCATGCACTACCGCCATTATCATCAGCACTCCGCGCAACACGATCAGTAAGTGCAAAATAAATATTTCGCGACTTCCAAGCATTTGCATCCGCTGCGTGTGCAAGCGGGCTGATGCTAGCGACGATGGTCGCAAGGAGAGAGAACTTCATGGCGAACGGTGAATGAGAGAGAGATGCTTGAGCGTGCTGATGAACTCCAAGACATGGAGGGACAAAGCCCTTTTATCGTAAAATTGAAAGTGTTCAAGACAAGACGAATAGTATGTTTCGGATGAGAAGGATTTAATTACAGTGTTAGAGCTTTGTTCAGCTATAGCACCAAGGACCAAAGGATTCGTTAACAGTGGGTTAACAGGCGATCAGAAGCCGCAAAAACCTCCAGAGCTGACTTCTGTCGTCTGATTGGGTGCGCCTGCGGGGTCATGTCATTAAACGTTATAGTGCACGAGCGTTTGAGGTTGAGACGGTAGCTCCAATGGTGATCTTCGTGACAGGGGTACACCAGATGACCTCTTAAACTTGGTATCGGCCCGAAACTCGATCTGCTTGGTGTCACGTTGACAGGCGGAGTTTCCGCGTGTTCCCTGCGATTATCATGCACTACGTTGTCGTCTGCATGGGTATGTTATCATCCATTGATGTTTCAAGGCTCACCTCCCTATTCCATCACGGAGCTTTTTCAGCGTCGCACTGACTAGCACCAACTAGGTAACAGTTCCTGTTGTTCGTTTGGAACAACATCTTAGAGCCTTCAGCACTTTTACCGTTTTAGCATTATATCCCGTTTATTCGGGCCGCCCCCGCAAGTGTGAGTGTTTAGCATGCATCCTCGGCTCTCAACCCCGGATTTCTGCATGTGTAGTATCCCTCTTTGAGCTTATGATTTCTTTGACTAATGATGCCCTACCGGCAGTTTTCGGTCCTACTCTTCTGATCTCTGTAAGCCAAGGATGTTTCTCCGTGGTGGAAATAATCTCTACTTCTTCTTTCGTATCTTACCCTATCAGTATGATGGACGTTGCGGGTAATAGAGTATTGGATGTTCAGCTGGTGATTGCTTCATCACCGCCGGCGAAGAGCCGAGCCTTAGATGAACTGGTATCAGATGTTGATTGTAGTCATTGCATGAGGATCGTGAAAACTTTGCTCAGGAGGTGCTGGGTCCGTTTATGGTGTTTAGGCTGTCGATCTCCGTACTCGATTGCCGAGGTTACCTCCCAAACCCGACAGCATGGCCGTGCGACGTGGCAATGCAGCTCCTGCAGGCGAGCTTGCTCACTTCTGTTGTAAAGCATGAACAGCGGTGTATTCTGACCGACTGAAGTCAAGATTCAGTCTATTCGGCTTCAGACCATCCGTGACTATCCGCTGGCCCGATGCAGATGTAAAGGCGCAATTATGAGACCGGTGTTAGTCACATCATTGACATCAGAACAACACGAGATCTTTTCCTGTTTGCTTGGCGAACAAGTCCCATCTCATATCGCCGCCATTCTTCCAATAATCCCTGATGAACTCGAGGACATTCTCATAGCTGCCCAATCCGCGTGCAGTCATGCTCTCCATCGTCTCTACGACAATGGTGCGTTCGGCATGAGTTGTTGAGTCGCAGCCTGCTGCAAGAAGTGGCCACAAAAGTTGAGCATGAACAGGGGACTGTTTGTGAATATTCTGTAATGAGTTTATGATCGATTTTACTGCTGCTTGAACTTTGGGATTGTCCTTGGGTAGTTCGTGAACTCGTCTGTATAGACATAGTAGTGTTGCATCAGTGAATAGTCTGTGGCTGGTTTCTAGTTCTATTCGAAGCACCACGTCTGTTACTGTTGAAGCGGTCTTTTTCCGGAGCTCGATCAATCGAAATTCAAGTTCGTGAGAGTGTGTACTGCTTGCTAGGTCATTTCCATGCAATTGGCCACTTGTATTGACATCCATGCACCGTGGCTCAGACAGCTCGCAAACCATATTCAGAGCAGTCACTAGCTCTCGAGAAAAGCCGGAAGTGAGATCAATGCGACCCAAGTCAGGCATACATGTCAGAAGGTAGTCCCAGTCGATGAGCCCTTTCGTCTGCCGTGAAGGTAGCGGTAGACCTGACAGTCTGTTCATCAGAAGCATGTGAACGAGCCACTTGAGACTCATCCACCATAAAGGATCCAGACTATACTTCCATTTATCGCGCTGAACAATGTGAAGAGCCCCGTTGAGATGTTTCCGAAAAGTTGTGGTATCCCCTGCGCAAACACACGTCGTAGCCAGCATCAATGTCGTCGGCAGTATAGTCACTCCAAGATCGCCAAACCCCGGTGTAGTAATTGCTTCACGCAGACTCCCTAGACACTCCACAGTCGCCGATATCGCTGCACTCTTCGACTCTGGATGTCGCGCCATTCTGAAGAGTTGGCTACTGCTGGCGGCGATCATTGCTCCCATTATACAAGGGCTGAGATCGGCGGCTGGTAGAATCAAGCTTAGAGCCATGTCCGGTTGTAGCGGCCAGTATACTATTGCTGTGTGGGCTACGAAGTGCTGGAAGTAGATCCGCCGAGGATCAGACCGGAGTGGAGGGCTGGATGGAAGGGAGAGGGAAATGCTGAGCCTTGGTGGGCTTACCGCAGGAAAAGAAAACAGGATTTCAGAAGAATCGCCTGGTATTGATGGTGAAAGAAAGTCGCTCTCAAACGTGTCGGATGTGTTGGTATAAGAAACGAGTTGGTTGGAAGTGGCAACAGAGTTTGGCGCCAGAGAAAGTTGCTGTTCACTGGCCGTCTCATCGGCCAAAGATGGCTGTGTCGTAATCTGTTAAAGTGCGATTGAGTGAGTGTATATTCATTTGACCATAACATTTGATGCTAAATGAACAATACCTGAGTATTCTTAGCTGTCTTCCGTTTCGCCACTCTGAAGCTCTTGACGCTCAACTCATATGAGCATAGATGAGGGTACTTGTAGCATCGTGAACAAGACGGCCTCTTCTCATCGCACTTTTTCAATATCAATACAAACGAAATATGAGAGCAGAGAGTGAGCATACCTTTGCCTTCTTCCTCTTGCACTCGGTGCATCCTGCACGCCGTCTTTGGGACGGTTCCATTGCATCATTCACTTAGTATGAGAGACGGGAGGTACAAGTAATGAGAGTTGTGTTTGGGATGTAATTCGGAGCTATGCTCGAAAAGACAGAATGAGTTTCTTGACGGTTTCTCTCATGACGATGAGGATTGATGAGACACAAAATGAGAGGAGTGAATATGAATGGACCCCGCATATCGACAGGCAGACAGGGTTGAAAACTCGGCAGACGCTCGGTGGCCAATCACAGTCCATCTAAGCCCTTGCTGGGACGCGATCAATCTTTGGCGCCGGCATCAAACACGCGACTAAATCCGTCAGAACCATGCCTGATCTCGTCAATTGACGACACTCACTGCTGCAAACTCCACTATGCCTCCTCAGTCTACAAGCACAAGCCCAGCGCCATGTTAAATTCATCACAATGCCAACTGACCCAGAGATATTCGCCATCGGCCAAGAAGCCCTTAGACAATGGAGTCTCAACAAACTCTACGTCTACCGCACTCCTCTCATCCCAGCCAGAACCATCAATAAAAAGTACGGTTCAAAACTCTGGTTCAAACTCGATCATCGTCAGTTCACTGGCTCTTACCACTTCCGAGGTGCCATAGCAAGAATGAAGGACAATCCTGCCAAAAAGCCATTCGTGACAGCGTCGACGGGGAATCATGCCATGGGCGCTGCTCTTGCGGCGCATGCATTAGGAACGAAAGTCACTATCGTCATGCCAATGGCGGTTGAGAAACATCTACTTGACAAGGTGATGCAGTACGGTCCTGAGATTGTGCGATATGGACATGATCTCAGCGAAGCGAGAGCGTATGCAAAAGACCTTGCTGGAAGATCAGGCTGTATATACTTCTCTCCCTGCGATGATATGATGGTCCTCGCAGGTCTAGGCACAGTCTGCGTCGAAGTCCTCCAGCAATTCGAAGCTTACGGGAAGGATATTCACAATATCTTCGCCCCCATGAGTGACATTGCACTCATAAGTGCAATAGGCTGCTTCGCCACAGATGCAAAAAGACAAGCTGGCGATTTACGACCCAAAGTCAGAGTCTGGGGCGTTACAGCACTGAACTCAATGACACTCGCTGCTTCATTATCTGCTGGCTTTCCCATCGAGACGGAAACTTCGCCTACGATTGCTGCATCCGAATTTGATAATGATGTCGTACGGGATGGGATTGACTTTCGGTCGGCGAGGGCGACGGTTAATCATGTTGTTACGTGTACAGAGGCAGAGATTTTGGTGGCGTTGAGACAGCTTCACTTGCAGGAGAAGCAGTATGTTGATGAGTTTTCGGCGTTGGCGCTTGCTGGGTTTCATAAGGTTGCTGATAAGGTGAAACATCAGATAAGTACTGTTATCTTGTGTAGTGGGAACTACGATAGGGATAAGATGGCGAAGCTTGTTTATGGGGCGTGACATTATGTGGTTACTTAGAGAAGTAAGCCTGCTATATATCAACGCTCTTTGCCAGGTCCTCCCATTCACGGCAAACCTCCAGCGTTTCTTCACACTTGGTTTTCACTCTCGACCAACTATCCGACCCCAAGGGTACCCTTAGAGGCACCTTCTTACCCTCTGCAAAGCCTGTTCCCTTGACTAGCTCGATCATCCTAGCAACAGCCTTTCCAGGATCTCCTGGCGAATTCTCCGTCAAAGTCGCCTCAGCTTGTCGAACTGCATCATTGAACTGGGCATACTCTGGAACACGGGCCTCAACGTGCTGAATTTTGTTGAAGACTGGAGTGCGGCAGTATCCTGGCTCGACAATGAGGACTTTTAGGCCTGGAGCGAAGATGGCGAGTTCTTTAGATAGAGACTCGACGGCGCCTGAACATGTCAGTAAGTTGGGGTATACGAGATGGGAAATTGGACGCGACTTACCTTCCAACGCGAACTTGCTGGCGCAGTACCCAGATGCACCGGGGTCAGCGTGCCAGCCAGCTTGAGAACCGACGAAAAGCAAGGTTCCAGATCCCTTCTTCCTCAAGTACGGCAAGACGGCGCGAGTGATGTTCATAGGTCCATGAAAGTTGACCTGGAAGGACTTTTCCATATCTTCCTGACTGCTCTATCATCAGTTACAATCATGATAATTGCAATCCATATTACTCACGTCAGCTCTTCTACTGCCCCACTGAGGATGTACCCCGCGTTGTTGACGACAACATCGATTCCATCGTGGATACTCCAAGCCTCGTCGATCTTAGACTTAATGATCTCAGGAGAAGATGAAACATCGAGGTCTAGAATAGCTGCGCCAGTTTCTTCGAGGTGTGCGAGCTTTTTATCGGCGTTGCGGCCAGTGGCTATGACGTTATCGCCTGCAGATCGAAGTTGACGAACGAGGGCTTCGCCGAACCCGCTGGAGCAGCCGGTGATGAACCAGGTTGACCCCATGATGTTAAAAATAAATATCTTTGGACTTCCAAAAGATTGCAGAGCAGTCTGATGATAAGAAGCGTAAGGATCATATTTATACTTGCGGTGAGAGTCGGGTTCGGGATCCTCCATGGTGGATTGTGTCAGCATCAGTGGGACCTGTCTGACAGCTAACGTTAGTGAATCTTGGCTATATTTGCTTGAAAGGGACCTCGTGCCGGAGATTATCTGATTCCTAATTGTGATTTGAGAATAATGGACAATCCGATAACCCAGAGACTGATGTCACAGAGTTCAAGATGTTCAGGTAATACTGCCATCCAATTCGCCATTCTTACGCATCCCCTTTGCTACTTGCTTCCCGGAAACCAAATCAGTGGTATCACCACGGGTTTACACCCTGAACTCCAATAACCTTGCCAACATCATCATCCTTCTCACCCTTAACGACTCGCGCAACTCGCTCCCCTCCCTCAGCCGGCTCAGCGGCTCCTCGCTGCTTAAGGGACTCAGCATCACTGGTAAAGTTCGTCGCACACAACCCAGGATCCACGCCAAAAACCAGGAAACCCTCCGATTTAAGTCGAATGTTATACGTCGTCATGAGCATGTTCAGCCCTGCTTTACTAGTCCGGTATTCCGCCGCACCAGCACTATGAAGTGGTGATTCAGGGTTAGACGTAAGGGTGATAGATCCAGTGCTTGAAGTAACAAAGATGAGACGAGGAGGTCTATGTTCGGAATTGTGAAGAAGGGGGAGAAACGCCTCGGTGACGCTAAGTGCACCAACGAGGTTTGTTTCAAGGACACTACGGAAAACTTCGCGTGTTGGAGGACTGGCCATTGAGACGATACCAGCGTTGTTGACCAGAATATCCAACCTGCCCCATTCAGAAGCCAGAGTTTGGGCAGCGGCATCGACGGAATTATCATCCGTAACATCAATCTGAATGCTGGAGACTGTTCCTTTGATGTCGTCGAGGGACTGGAGTGACCGCGCTGCTATCTCCCCCTTGGCCTCATCTCGACTTCCAATGATAACATGGTATTTTACCGAGGATAGAACTAGGTTCTTGGCGGTTTCGAAGCCGACGCCTTGATTGGCGCCTAGTTGGGTATCTCAACGGAGAGTCTGTGTATCTTTGTGTGCGGCAACTCACCGGTGATAAGGACCAGCTGTTTGTATTTGGACATACTGAATAAGGTATAACGTGAGCTTTGGTGGCGAAGTGGAAACTTAACGGGGCTTTGGACGAAATATAGGATATATGCAGCAGTACTGTTGTACCATTTCCTCATGTCGCTACTGACGGACTTAAGGCAAGGTGTAGCTTAAAATCCGCCCGCGGGCATCTTGTATCGGAACGCCCGGAGATACGTCTACGGAGATATTAAGGTGATATCATTGGCCAATCCTATCTTTCATCTCTGGGTTCAATTCCTTCGGGATTCACTGGGACTGGGTTTATCTCATTCTTTCGTCCTAGACGCGATTGGAGTCAGTTGCCGTCGCCGACACAAATTCAAGCCAGCATACTGATGCAATCCATTTCAGAAATCTCGCCGGATAATCCCTTGATAGGACTTTGACAGCCATGCGAGCGAAGAGATCTCAAACTGGCAGGAACTCGTAATGCTTGAGACTATTCGAACTTGCTGTATAGAGCGTGAGCCCGGAAGACTTCGACTAGCATCACTAGGTAAACTGATACCTCATAGGCTCCTCGCTGTCAAGCATAGATTATCTGACAGGAATTTTCATTACACAATTCATTGGTATATTTGAGTCTGTCTATTTACAGAGGGGGGGCAAGGCGTGTATCCTAGAGTCTAGAATTGGCTGAAACTATAGTACGCAAAAGGCGAAGACTCCCCTGCATTCAAGATAGGACGCCTTATGCACTGCGATAGTGACCTTCCACTGTTTAGCCTCAGAAAATGGCTTATCGTAGCATATTCATTGCAGGAAACTTGAATTTAACATTGCAAGGGATATCCGGCGGCCCGGCTTTCATCCGTTGAAACGTCGAACCAACGACCAAATCCTACAATGGCGCCCAACCAACCTGCAGACCCCCCTCACCACTGAACGTAGACCTGTCGAGATGGAGAGGCAAAGCTCGCCGCCCACGATTCTCATTGATTCTCTCCCCAGGGGCTCTAGCGTTACATTCAAAGACTCTACGTTCTTCACAAGTAATGGCCCTGAAGCAACCCTTCCACCACCCGACCAAATCAGAGCCAAGAGTGAAGCTGGCGATCACTCCCTTCATAGAAATAATACTGTTGTCTTCATGTCACTTGGGTTGGTCATCAAATTCGGCAAAGAGCCTCGTGTCACTGATGCGGAAGGGCAGTGCCTTTGGTGGTTACGTCGATATCTTCCAAGCGTCCCGGTGCCAGAGATATATGGCTGGCCAGAGGATGAAGGAGAATGCTTCTTGTATATGCAGTTGGTCGAGGGTGTGACCTTGGAGTATAGATGGGATTCCTTGAGAAGAGAGGACAAAGTCGGGGTTTGCGAGCAACTGCGAGATATGGTCAGCGAGCTACGCCGGGTAAAGCGCGATCTAGAGGACGAGTTTCTTGGTGTGTGAGACGGGCTACCATGAGAATTATTTTATTAATCATCCAACAGGACAAATCAACCGCGGGCCACTACAAGACATTATATTCGCCGACGGAATCCGACCAAGAGCAGGACCTTTTTCCTCAGTGAAAGAATTCCATGACTGGTTTTCCTTCTTGATCAGACAACAAGCCGCAAGTGGTCCCCACTGGGAAGGTTATAAGCTCGAGGATGTACCTGATCCATATCGTCAATTACTGCCTCACGATCCGGGAGTTGTGTTTACTCATGCTGACCTACACCAAAGCAACATAATGGTCTCTAAAGGCTCACCCTGTCGTGTTATCGCTGTGATAGACTGGCACCAGTCAGGCTGGTATCCCGATTACTGTGAGTTTTACAAGGCTGTGTATACCAACCACTGGGGTTCTGAGTGGGTACAGGAATACATCCCGGTATTCTTGGAGGAAGCAAGAGAAACCTTTATTGACAGTATTGATAGCTACGCACGCTCATGGGGTTTCATGTAGCCTTGAGGACAGTTGCTACCTGAGAAGGAGACAGGCTTAAGATAGTGAACTATCACGCCAGCAAGATAATGGTATTACGCTTCTTGAAGGGTTTGGGGGAAACCTGAAGCGCCTAGCAAAAAGAATGCACTGCCCAAGTTCATTTCTAAAGGGCAAAAAAAAACATACAACAGCGGGGATTCGCTGGTCGTCACCGACCCAACTACTAATCCGCCCCTTACAGGCTTGACTATGGGAGAGCAGACGGGATCCCGTATTTTCCTGTAGGTATGGTCGTATGTGCTTGGAGGAAGGCGGAACTTGGTATAAGTGCAGATGCGGACCAAGCGTTATGCCCTTGTTCCAACGTTGACATCTCGAGAGTTCATATATGTAGTTCAAGTTGAGCTAAAGCGTTAGTCAGTGGTTGACCTGAAAAGTCCAGAGTGGAGTACTTTTTGCAAATTCTTCTATCCCTTATGCTCTGTTTGATCTTATGGAAAAGTAGACTCGATCTTCTCTCTTCATACCCCCAAGTGCTATTCTCCAAACCGTACGCATGGCCTGCCAAGAAGTCCAGAATGTTCAGAACTGTCCAAACTTCCCTGGAATAGTTTCACATGCAACGGCTCCCGGTTTTCCCTGGTGACGCTATGATGCTCGCCGATGTTCTTTTATACGGACAACCCAATCAAAACAAATTTCTGCCAGGCTGAGGGGATCGCCAAGCACGCTATACCCTGATGGTATAGCCAGGCGAAAACCTAAATACGAGGCTGAGCGGTGGATTCACTGTGGATGCTTGCGCCATGACCGTGGAACCGGTATGATCTTTAAAGTCATCGAGGTCCCATCCAGTTGAATATTCGCATTCGCTATTGCACTTCTCATCATAATGGCAGGGCAGTACTACGCCGTGCCGTCAAACGGCCAGCACGACATCCATCTTGAATTCCAGAACCCACCAACTACACCAAGCCCACCACCCAGAACCTTCCAAGGTCTTCCAGCTCGTCGCCGATCAAAAGTAAAGCTCTGGCTCGGCCTCATCGGAAAATGGTTCATCACAGTCATCTTCATCATAGTCGTCTACGGGATCTTGATCGCGTATGCTCTCTACGATGTCATATCAGAGAAACAGAAGAAGTATTTCAATGCGCTCATCACGGGGTTTCTTATTGCTCTGGGTCTGTCAACTATGAGTCAGTTGACGCATGCGGTACAGGATTTGAGATGGTGGATTTTGAGTAAGCGGCCGAGGTCCCGTCAAAAAGTAAGCTGTGAACGAGGTCGGAAACGGACAGTTTACTAATGGCTGGGAACACATAGGTCAAAGCGATTTTGCATGTTCATAGCATGAGTCAAGTCTTGGTCTTGGCGTTCAAATCGAGTCGGTGGACAATTCATGTTGGAGTCGCAACTTGGGTAGCGCTATTTCTCGTGAGTTCACATCTGGCTTCTCTCAAAACCTGACTAACACAATCAGGCAACTCAAATCGGCTATGCCTCGCTCGGTCTGTGCTACTCAGTCGAAAAAACCGAAGATCAAGCCCTCTTGGTTCCCGGAAACGTCTCCATCGCGAACTTAACCACTATCTCAGGTTCGAGTATTGTCAACGCATCCAGTTCAACCAAGAGCGAAGAGTACGCGGCAAACAGCTACGGAATCATATCCCTAGCCTTGAGCGAGGGGAGTCCCGATGATATTCTCTCCCCTGGAACTTTATTCTTTGCAGATAATAAGTTTCTGTTTTGTGACGGCGGGTCGTGTGCGTATGTCTTTCGCGAGACGAATACGCTTACTCTGGATAACCCGAATAAGGCTCCTGTCTCGGCGGTCACGGACAGGAAGGTCAATATTGCGGCGCATTGCGACGCATTGAAGGTCCTTCAAGGGGGCAATGGAACAGCGGAGCTGATCACCGTCGGCAATGGGGGCAAACAAACAACTATCACATTGCCCAGAAGGGAGGGTCTTGGTGAAAAGGTTTACATGACATCTCCCTCTCGCAACTGCGGCAGCGATTGCAGCATCATTTCAGTGTTTGAACCATCGTCCACAGATCCGTGGCTTTACAACTGCACCGTCAAAATGAGCCCAGTCGAAAACGCCAGGAGGCCAGAGCACGAAGTTGGTGAGAGACTAATGCGCCTAGCAACATCGGCGATAGCCCTAGGAGGCCCGGACGGCCCAAACGACACCCGATCAAACAGCTACCCCGCTGCGTCAATATTCGGCACACCACTCAATGGCTCAACGGATCAAGTAGAATACCTTTTATCACGCTTCGCAACTGGTATGCTGGCAGCTGTAATCGAATCAAACACGGATATCGTACTCGCGGGTCAAATGCCTACGATCGGACAGAAACTCAACGTTTCGCACTGGGGAATCATCACCTTGATTTTATGGATCACGGCATTTCTTCAGTTGTTGGTGGCTGTTGTGGCGACTAAGGTGTCGGAGCGGGTTGTTGTGCCAGAGGGCGATTCCCTTTCTGAGGCTAGAGTTTTGAGAGGCATGGTTGAGGAAGATGTGTTGGATGGAGAGAGTGCGGCAGGGAAGGGAAAACGTTTATGGATTTACAGGAATAGACATGTTGGTGACGGGTTGTATGATTTATATATGGAGGAGGTTCGAACGTAGTATGTTGGTTGATATCACAAGTTGGTATTTGCATGAGACTTAATGGCCAAATTATTGATCCATGAAAATGGCTACAGCGACGTGTAAAAACATTCTGCCACCCAAATCCTGTAACTTCTTGTTTGCAAGAGACATCTGAGCAACCTTGGTGTAGCCCTCCAATACAGTAGATTGAAAACGATCTGACTGTCGTCCTCTTTGGCATCTTTGTTAGCGTCCCACGTAACGAGGGCTCAAACAATCCCAACTTTTCCTAGGTTTGCAGCTGGGAGCAATGGTGTTTAATATTTATCTTCACTCAGTTGAGTTTCAGCCCCTCTATCCATCATCAAATGTCCCATGCCCCCGTCTTTTCGTAATGTTGATGTTGATGCAGGGTAGTTTCTGAGGACATCAGCTTGACCTCGGCTGATGGGTGTCTTACCAAGCCCAATTTCGTATCTGTTAGCGGGTTTAGCTCAGTTGGGAGAGCGTCAGACTGAAGTCAAACTTCAATCAATTGATATCTGAAGGTCATGTGTTCGATCCACATAAACCGCAACTTTGTTTTTTTATCATCTCTCTTTATCATTACTTTCTTTTTTCTTTAAAAGCTGAGCGCCAACCACTCACTCTCAATCCATCCTTGACATGCAGTCACTGCATTGAAATAAATACATGTCAGCAGTCTTGCCCTTAAGTCCTATCTCTCTATCAGCTCACCCCCCAACTCCTCGGTCTGAATCCTGTTATGGACCTTCGTGACATTTCATAGAAGTTTAAGGCTTTAGTATTTGGCACGAAGTTTCTTCCAAAGCTTATGCATGCGCTCGGCTTGCCCAGCGGTAAACCTCTTGGGACCGCATTCACTGTACCTCGTCAGCTTCGTTTCCAACTTTAAGATATGAACAACTTACGGCTCAACATAGTCCATGAAGTTATCCGTAGGATCGAAGCCAGGCTTATCAGGACAGCTGTTCAGATCAGGTGGAGGGCAAACTCCATACTCCGGAGGCGATGCCTCATAGGGAGTATCATCAACATAATCACCTGGTTCTTCGCAACCATTCTCAAAGGTATGCTCCAGACCAAGCCAGTGCCCTACCTCATGTACGGTTACGTAGTTGAATTTGGGAGGGACTTCGCCAGGGTTGTCGGGTCTCATGATGCAGCCATCGAAGAGGATGTCGTCCTTGGTGGGGTTGGGAACAGGGAGCTCGCACTTTCCGCCAGGGGGCATACTTGCGATGAAGAACAGGTTGAGATCCTTGTACGTTCCTTGCCTCAATGCTTCTCGGAGCTCCTCTTCGGCTTCACTCCTTCCTGGACTGATGGGATAGGCCCAGTCATAATTGACGGTTCTGGTGGTGTTCATCAACTTGAATGAGAAATTCCAGGGCTTGAACTTCTCGTTGAGAAGGTCCATCTGGCCCTTGACCGTAGATTGCTGCGAAGCGTTAGAATAGTGGTCCCAAAGTTATGTTTGCGCTTACCTTCAGGTAGTTATCTTCCTCTTTCTTGCTTGCTGCGAGGATGTGGACGTAGGTCTTGACCTCTACAGTCTGATGCTGTCCTCGGATTTCGAGGTGCTCATTCGAAAGGTCCTTCGAAAGAGCTTTCAAACCACTGCTGGATCCTGAGGTTCCGCAGTCAAAGCCAGCAGCTGACACAGAGTTGGCCAGGAGGCCGAGAGTAAGAGCAGATTGAAGATGCATACTGAGTGATAAGAAATAGACAACGAAGTGAGTACTTCAACATGTGAGGCGCCAAATGTATTACAACTTACTTCTTAATATAC
>JABSTL010000043.1:0-39334 GCA_013759095.1 Fusarium sp. NRRL 29148
GGTTATATTCAAGTAGCTACTACAAGAAAACGTTATCCTTCAAACAAACTCGAGTTGTGAATATCTTCAATTACTTCATGATCAAATACAAAGCTTCTTGGCATTAAACCCCCAAATAAAACCATTATACGAGCAGTTGCTTGGACCTTTTATCCAAGACACGGCATGATTGAAGCCCAGGCACCGCCAATTTCACAGTGGCAGTGCAAAAGGAATCAGTGACGAGGGCCAAGGCCAAAAGATGGAGTTTCAACCCTTGGCCAGCCAAGACCACAGCCATAAAACATTAGATTACGCGGCGGCGCCCCCAAAACCACCTGATCCTTCTCATCTGCAGCTTACCTACACATTCAGCCATGTCGAGTCCAATATGTCCTATGCCACTGGGCGAAATCGTCAGGGATATGCTGGGGAGAGAGAAGGAGACGAATCCGGTTAAGAACCTTTATGATGATGCTTTTAAAGCGGACATCGGGAGGTGGATAGCTTCTTGTGCGGTTATTGGGCTTTCGGCCGGGATAATATCCAAACATCCGGGACATAATTTGCTTGCTGCATCGGCGTACAATCTTGCAGTCGTAGGTTCACTTACCTGAATACATATATAAGCTTGCTGACCAGATTCAGGGAGCCCTACATTTCTTTGCTTTCAAGATACCAGTGAAGCCACAAGGCCGCAACAACCCAAGACCGCCAATATGGTATATTTTGATTCTGGCCCTTTCGACTCTGATGTGGCTTGCTGCTCTTACCGTCATATTTGTTCTTCGGGAGGATATAGATGCTTACAACGAGTCAAATCTCGGCAAGCGGAGGACGGGCTTTGTTGGTGACATATCTACTGGAACAGTAGCAATGCTTGACAACCTTAGCATTGCTTGTGGCTGTTTTGGCATTTGTGCATTGTAAGTGGCATCCCTACTGGCTCTCACCTTTTATTTAACAATTTCTAGTTTGTTTTGTGTATATCAGTGGTTTATTGTTCATTATCTTTACTTGACAAGATTCAAGAAGACTGAAATGCGAGAGGGATATAGAAAGATCAAGAAGATCGAACCTCCCCAGGATGGCCCATCCACAGCTGTTTAGAATTGATACCCGATACCCAAATACTTATGAGCTGGCTTAACTCTTTTAATATAGACTACTTGACTTCTGCTTGCGAATATTGATACGCGGTTGCCATAGTTAAGGGCTGCATCTGACTTGATTTCCAGTCACTCCGGCTTTGTATATTTGCAGTGACCGCAAAGACTATAGACAAGTGTCTCCGTTGTGTTATCTTGTCTAAGGCTTAACATTGAATGTAATGCTACTCATTGCTTTGTTGCTTACAACTATTATATCGTATCTATGATCGATCGGCAGAGCCACAAAGAGCCAGGTCATCAACCAACAAGAATCCGGAAGTGAATTTTCTACTTTATTTCACTGAAAACCTACTGTAATATCTAACTGTCTGTGTTCTGAGTGGCCATGAAGGGGCCGGCCGGCCTGTGTTGGTGACCTCATGAGACTTAGGACCAATCAATGGCTGCAGAACGATTATCAACCAAGTTTTTGTGCTCGGGAGAGCCTTGCTGCTGCGCTACATGGTATGGTATAGTCTTTATGCTGGAGGCCGACCCTTGTTGGCAAACACCAACGGTTACTGGCCTGTTGCTTGTTGGTCCATTTGGTGAATGGGCAAAAACTGGAACAAAGGAAACAGGCCTCCAGAAATGCGTAAGATGATAGCATTCTGTGAAGTATAAATGTTATTGAAACTTTATGGGGAATTGATCTCACTTCTGCTCAAACTTTTGGTATCTAGTAGCGAACCCCCAGCCTTCAACATGCTCTCTGACGCTGACACTTCAAGCTCTAGCCCTGGCGAACATGCTACCACTGGACAACGAGAGCAAGAAAAGGCACATAAAATGATGCAAGCCAGGCCCGAAGTTCTAGAGCCTGAGAGATCTGCTCAAGAGACTATCCGCGATTATCTCTTGGAGAATGTCGAGGAGTTTCGCCGTCTCCATGAGTTGAGAAGAAAGGTTTGTCATTCACAAAGATACTGAGCAAGGAGAATTGTTTAACGAGAAAGTTAGGGCTGGGAGACAAGTCGAGGCGACGACCACTTCAAGAAACAACGAGCAGCCGCAGATAAATGCAGTGCGAGCAGTACAGATTTCTTCTACGCCATGATGAAGACTATCGCAATTGACCTCGATGAGGCAACTGATATTCTGAATCTGGATCGAGTCGAACAGCCAGCTTTGCTAGACATGTGTATAGCACCAGGTGGCTTCGTTGACACGGCCGCGGCCATGTCCATGAATCCTGATATTCACATCAGAGCTATGAGTCTCCCCATTGAACAAGGTGGACACGCCGTCAAGATTCTCGATACAAAAGTGGACGTGGAGTATCGCGACATCACAACTCTGGCAGCTGATATGGGTATTACCAAAGACGACGTTCCGTTGAACTTTCCAGGACCATATGACTTCCTCTTCAAAAAGGTCTTGGGCGACAACGAGAAGTTTGATCTCGTCTTCTGCGATGGTCAAGTCCTGCGCACTCACCCCCGTGCGGAATGGCGAGAGCCCCGAGAAGCTACTCGTCTAACTCTTACACAGATTGCTCTGGGCCTCGAACATATGAAGAAAGATGGTACGATGGTGATTCTGATGCACAAGCTCGACAGTTGGCGAAGCTTCGACTTGATCCACCAATTCAGCAAAATGGCAACGGTTCAACTTTACAAGCACCACAAGCACCACAAGATCAGGTCTTCGTTCTATCTTGTCGCAAAGAACATACAAGCTGAAAGTGCCTTTGCGAAGGAGATGGTCGCGTTGTGGAAGCAGAGATACAAGATTGCGACGTTTGGTACTGATGAAGAGTATGCTAAGATGCATCGAGTCACCCGAGAGACGGCGTTGGTAGAGCTTGAGAAGTTTGGGGAGAAGTATGTTGCAATGGGGAAGAAGATTTGGAAGACTCAGGCTGATGGGTTGAAGAAAGCGCCCTTTTTGAAGAAACACACGAAGGAGCAGAGCAAGCACAGGGGAAGGGAATGAGGTGACGATGGGAAACGAGAAACATGCTATGTAAGACCTCAATCATTTGAGCCGTCATCGGAAGTGTCATAGAGGAGGCTTCATGTCAGGACAAGTAGAGGCTGCATGTGCAAAGCAAGGGTGCAGACAGGATTACCAGAACAGTACGATCAGATAAGATAATCTATCAAATGACCAAAGATCCTGAATCCTTAGGATGATCAGTAGCTGAACTAGTCCTGCGTCTCTAGCACGAGAGGCAAGGATCAGCAAAAACGACTCCGAGCTCGCCCTCGTATAGCTTTCGGCGCAGTTATTTAAACACAGCTCTCACCGTCGTACATCTATTGAATCGAACATCATTTCTATTGCATACTTAGTTAAAATGGCCGAATATAGACACTATGCAACACCCCATCCCGAATGGGTCGATGTACGCTAAGTCATGTGCAAACTTCATGATATTGCTACTGACCCCATCAGTTCCCAAACAATCTCCCCCCAGGCACAAAACCAAGCTTGGGCATGACCAGAGATCATGATCCGATTATTCCACAGGAAGAACTCTATATTCAAGAAATAAATGTCCCTGTGCGTGATAAAACATCCATCACGCTGCGCGTCTACCGTCAGACTGCTCACAACGATGCCCTCCCTCTTTTCATATACATGCACGGCGGTGGGTATGTCACGGGTGGTCTTGAAACGGACGACGTAACATGCAGAGCACTTGCGCTGGAAATTCCTGTCGTTGTTGCCAGTGTCGAGTATCGACTTGCGCCTGAGCACAAGTTTCCCATTGGCTTTGAAGATAGCTTCGACGTTGTCCGCTGGGTAAGATCCAGCGGCGCCAAACTATCATCCGCTAACACTCTGGGCAGACTGCATCATTTGAGGGTCAGAGGAAACTCAACACAGATTTGTCCAAGGGCCTTATCCTCGGTGGCACGTCTGCTGGCGCAAACTTCACTGCCGGAATCTCGCACTTAGCCCGTGATGAAGGCCTCTCTCCAAGAATCACCGGTGTCGTGTTTCTCGCTGGGAGCTTCTGTCATCCCGACGTGAGACCGGAGAAGTATCTAGATCGTATTCTGAGCGTGGACGAGATTGATGATGCACCTGGCCTCACGCGAAAGTCAATTGACTACTTCGCGGGTACACTTTCTCCAACAAAAGTGTTAATTCAGTGCTGACCATGCAACAGGATTGTACGGCGCTCCCCCAAAAGACAAGCGGCTGTCTCCTCTTCTATTCGATTCCCACGCTGGTATAGCAAAGAAAGCATACTTTGCAATCTGCGGTTGGGATCCGCGTCGGGACGAGGCTATTCTTCTCGATCAACTGCTCCAAGAAGCCGGGCTGTCAACCAAATCACATATCTATTCCGGGTTGCCACATGGCTTCTGGACGACTTGCCCTGACTTACCTGTTTCCAAGGAGTGGCTGCAGGATCTCCTTCAGGGCGTGCGCTGGTTGTTAGAGTAAAGGTAAGCCGAAAGTATAACGAGGACGACGGTGGGCAAAGGACAAAACACACTCAATTTGTTACATTCTGCCCTTCAAATACCTTCCAGCGTACCCTTTGACAGTTCCCAAAACATGCCCATTATGCTTTTCTTCAATTTCCGAAACTAAGATCATGATGTCCTACATTTTGAGCTTCTCCATCTCCTCGGAGAGAATGCCCTCCTCCACAACCTTAACCTTAACCTTCATTCCCCAAGGCTCATCATCTCCAATCCAGTTCTTTTTCTTTCCAATCTTTTCCACATCACTAGCTGCTTCCTTAACAGTCTCCTTTGTTCTTGCTGGGTCATCGTTTGTCTTCTGTACCGAGATTGTGAGCAGAAGACCTTCCTTATTTTTCTTCTTGCCCAAAGTGTACGACCACTGAGACGTGAACACGACGCGTGGCTTCGATTTTTGGATCTTACCGGCTGGGTAGAGCGCGGTGATGAGTTGTCCGACCCTGCCGAGGTATGATGCCCACCAGACTTCCTCAGGTGTGAGCATGTCACGAAGTGACTCGCGGAACTCCAGCTCACGTGGAGGAAGTTCGCCGCCATATCTGGACTCGAGCATCAAGGCCAACCTTGCTCGATCTTGGTGCGAAACACCATGGATTGCAGACATGTTTCCGACACTGGTTGAGTACAGAGCCGTCGTTGAGGCCGTCTCCTTACTCATGAACATGTGCAGATACATCGCATTGGCGAATGAGTCAACAACAGGCTCGCCCAACTCCTCCGGGAATTCCTTCTTCTTAGAAGGTTTCGGGATTGCGTTCTTGAGCAACTGCTGAATGAGATGTCGCGAACCCGGGGCAAAGTAGCCTGTGGCGACCTCCAAGGGAGACTGAGCTCGAATCGATGGTGAAAGCTGGCGGAAGAGGAAGCCTTCTCTGACACCGCCCTGGCAAAAGTGTGCTTCTCTAATACCTCCAGGAATGGACTCTGAAAGAACATTGACAAGGAACGCGACCGCGGGAACCTGAGATCTTCGACGATCGGAAACACGGAAAATGTCTTTCGCGGCATGGGCGACGTGCTTGAGAGCCTCAGTATCCTCAAACTGCTTGCGCTTGGCAGTATATCCATTGATGATGGAAATGGGATAGTAACTGCCGTCGGTCTGGTTCAGGTACAGGAGCAAATATCCCCATCCTCTGAAACCACCTCCGGAGAGATAAATACGGTACCCGCCCTCCTTCTCAGCCTTCTCGGTCATCTCGGCGGGGATCTGCAGATTGTTGTATGCGTCCTTGAAGTTGGCGATCATTTCCTTCTCAAAAGCCTTGACAGCTGCATCGGCTTCATCCTTCTTCTTACCGTCACGAAGATCGTGGAGCTTCTTGGTCAAAGCAGCAGCCCCATATGGGAAGCTGAAGCTGCCTTTGGGACTCATGCGAACCTGACCGCCCGAGCTGAGCATCCAGGTAATCTGGGTGCTGCCACCGCCAAGGTCCATCACCAGGCCTTCCATGTTAGAGAAGCCACTGGCGATGCCGAGGGCACCGATCTGGCCCTCTTCCTCTTTGGGTAGAAGCTCAACTGTCAGACCAGTCTTGTCTTTGATAGCAGCCAAGAACTGCTTCGAATTGAGAGCAGCGCGGGTGGCTTCGGTCGCGATAACATGGATATTCTCCTTCTTGCACCGAAAATCGCCGCAAATGACCACGAACCGACTCAAAACTGAAACGACAGAATCGATAATATCGTCGGGGATGGGAATCTGATCTCCAGTCTCGGGATCATATTGAGAGTCGTACAGAGAAATGGAGGCGCGATACTGGTAAACGGTAGGAAGCATACGAGCCAATGGGTTCGAAAGGTCGGAAATTGAGAGACGAATTCCGTTGCTGGTGATGGCATCACTGGTCAGTTTCTTTGTTGCAGCCGATGGATTGTCTCTATTTTCTCACCTGCCCATGTCAACAACGCCGACTAGCTTACCCTCATGGCCCTGCCACGGGGGATGACCGCCCTGAAGATGCGCATACGGAGGCTGTGCATCCTCATCATCGCTGCTCTCATGGCCAAACTCGGCGATTGGGTCGATGACTTCAAAGTCGGAAAAGTCCATCACGGGCTGTGTTCGTTGTGGAGGTGAAGATGCCCGTTTGTCGTTGATGACGTTGGCATGGAGGTGAAATGCAGAGCTCCCCAGTATTTAAGGTGGTCGGGGGCACTCTATTTCAGGGAGCTTCCCGTCGTCAGAAGGGAAGCTAACGCCCTGCGGCGGGTTTCAGCTGTGATGAGATGGCCCTGACGTACGCCAACCTTAAATGAGCTTGTCCGGAAATCGAGCCAGTTACCGTTGAGCAGCGACGCCAATGGCAGCACAAGCTACGTGGTTGAATCAAGTCATTGGCCAGGGTAGAGATAAGCACGAGATCAGAGACCTTATCTCGACGGATTGAGATCTTGACCGTCGTTCAATCAACGACTCTACAAACGGTGAGGCAACAAGGTTAATAGGCACAAAAACAAGCCTCAAATCAACAATTCACTTCAGTTGCTAAGTATGAACAAGATAAATTGCTGAAAAGCAACTATGGACTAATGTGATCCAATAAGCCCAGGTTTAAGCTTACGATCTCCATCCTAAAGTGACGAAATATTTAGGTAAATTTATCCTAAGCTTATTTATTAGGAGTTATTTGACTAAGTTAGTTCATTTACTACCGTGGTTTCCCATTTGTTCCGCAACGGCAACAAAAGTTGCGATGCAGTGTACCATTCAAAGTGTTCAGCTGTTCTGTCAAAGACATTGTCTTATGGATGTCGACAGAAGCACTGAGCTGATTTATTGAGCAAGCATTAGGTATGCATGGCCACTTGATTTGACTGTGGTTCGCTGTCATCAGATGCTAGGCGTTATGTAAACATTAACATGCTCGGATTTCATTGTATGCTCTTTTACATTTTTCTTCCCTCCACATCATCATTTCCTCCTTTTTCAACTCAACCGGATCTGACGGCAAAAACTAGTACAACCTGCCTGCCAACTATTTGCGCTATCTGTCAAAGCGCAGGATCTAACTCGACTCCCAAAGACCAGCCCTTCTCTTTGCTGTCTTTATGGAGAGTGGTGAAGGCGTCGTTCAGTCTCGTGAAGAGTCTGACACAACGGCGCAACCTGTTGACGACGTGAGGAACTCTACACAGGCAGAACCCCAGTGAAGGGAGCAATGATCAGGTTGATGCGACCGCGAACGGCGATGCAGAGGACAGTGAGGATGAAGATGACGGCGATTTCGATGAAGAAGGCATCGTCGCATACCTCAATACCCTCCACGACATGACTGACTGTAAGTCCCTCTCACGGCGTCAAGATCAACTCAGCGACTAGTTATGAGTTCGCGACAGATCGCCAAACACGAAGCGCCACACGCAGGCCGTATACCTGGCCTCAAGTATGGCAACACACTCTTCAATCACCAGAAGCATGCTGTGGGAGCCGCTGCGCGGGCGCTTGCTGCCTCCCTCAAGGACATGATATTGGGAAACCCCCAGGGCTTGGCAAAAGCCTGGTAGCCGAGATGGGCCTTCACTTATCGTTGCACCTCTCTCATGCTGTAACCAGTGGATGGCCGAGATTGATGCCTTCTTTGATGCGGTACCACTGGCGGACAATATCAAGGAACGGTATCGGTCGTTGTGATGTAAAGCGTGAGACATACCCATAAGCCTACCGTTTGCCTTTTGAAGAATCATTTTCCCCTTCAACCGGTGGTAGTACAGGGTCGCGATCACCTCCTATTAATATCTTACTGAGGAGGCGAACCGTGTCGCAAGGTTCCAGGATGCCATCGAAGACTACAGTGCGGAGCTGACGTTCCTCTTCCCAAAAAGACCGAAGCTGGTCCTCCGTTCTGGCAGCCTGGAGTCCGAGCTATGGAAGCCGATCGGGAAATACATGATCCTTGACGAGGCTCATGTCGTCAAGAACAGCAACACTCGCACATTTGCTGCCGTCACTGCACTCCGTGGGCAATTCGAAGGTTGTCTAGCCTTGACAGGCACGCCCCTGGACAGCACATGGGAGGGCGGATATGCCCTGCTGAGCCTGCTTAGAGGGCATCCCATCGCCGACTTCACTATCTTTCTAAGTACATTCAAAGAGCTTGGGAATAAGCGCCTCGACATCCCACCGGGCGACATATGATCCGGTGATCAACGCAGCCAGCTTCTTGGACCCGATATCCACTATTCAAGCTCGCTTTCCGCCTAGGACTGGCATTGTGCGAATCTTAGCTCTCGTCCCCAAAGACAGGCCAAATTTATACAACTCCTTTGCAGAATTCAAGCGGCTCATGATTATGACGATGAAGAAAAGTAAGAAATCACAAGGTCGCCAGTCCCGTGGCAAGGCCCCTCGAGGTAAGAAGGATGATGGCACAGGTTGGTGGCACCTCATCGAGGCCCAGCAGCACGCCTACCATCCGATGCTAGTGCAGCTAAAGCTAGTCCGCAGAGGTCTTATGGAATCTATGAGACAGGAAGACGTGGGCGATGCCATTCCCGACGACATGGACGACCAAGCTCTCGAGCAGGTTGCCGAGTGGTGTCGGCAGCTGGAGTAAGGAGACAACTCGCTGTCACGACGTGTTGAGGTGATACTCGATACAATGCAACAGCATCTCGATCTTCGCCCTGGCGATTCGCTTATAATTGTCGATGAGCACGTGTGGTTCCTGGACGCCGTGGCAATTGTGCTCAAGAAGACCTACCATACGGTCGCCCACGATGCATACAATGGGCGACTCGACACAGTCCAGCGCCACCTAACCATCAAGAAGGTTGCCCAAGCTACGACCAACACACACTACCGGCCAGTCGAGGTACTGTTGGTCAGGGACTTGACATGCAGTTTGCAAATATCGTCATTCGATGCGGACCCTGGTGGACGAAAGCGTGGAAGGAGCAAGCAGCTGGACGAGTTCACCGATCAGGACAACAGAAACCTTACACCAAGGACTGCTGTGTAAAATTACCACACGGAGATCCGAGGCAAGATGAACATAATCAACACTTGCATAGTGTCTGCTATCCCGAGAGATGTCGACGGGAGCCTCCTCAAATCAACAAGGCACTTGACTGCTTGGGCTGGAGCTTTCTATTGAGATGTGCTAAGGGTGATGATAATGATAAATCTTTAGAATATTCATCCTGGGGGTAGCCTAAATTATGACAACTGTCTCGAGGTTTAGAAGATTTCATCTCACATGATGATCCTGTCATGAGACAATGCTTCATCGTCAGGCTTGCGAGTTATTTCATTTAAATCATCGTGCAGCCTATACTATACCTTGACTTACCTGTGATGAACTCAAAGAATTGAGAGAGAAAGCGACCTGCGCTATGTCATCATTTTATCGTCTAGGTGACCCAAGCCTAGACAAACAATGCTTCTCTACCCAGTCGAACACCTGATCCCGGAAACCTTCATGCTCTTCCACAATAGGTGATGCATCAGCATAAGGATCCTCCTCCACAGCTTGAGCGATATTCTTCGCCGTACCAGGAGGAACGACTTTCTGCAGCTCCAGATCCCAGAGCACTCTGACAACCCATATTTGACTAAACCCACATGGAACTCTTTTAGCAGAAGCCTTTACCTGTCTTGCATGTCGCGCTGAGATCTCAGAGACGTGATAAAATTGGTCGACGTCCCAGCTTCTTCGCTCTCCACTCTCAATCACAAGTTCCCAGGGTCTGCGTCTCGAAGGACCACCCAAGGGATGGTAACATGTTGCGTACTCGGCGTCAGCATCGGTGAGCATGAGAATCCAGTGGTTTGGATGGCCTTCCATAGGTTCCGTGCAAACTCCGATAGTCAGGTGTAGAGCGACGTCGGGACAGGATCCCATACAACCAGAGAATCTTCGGAGAGGCATTTCCTGTTTTATGTAATGGAGGGATGAGGCTCGGTCGACGAGTTGTATGGTTATAGGTGATATCGTCGAGCGGATGAGACTGATCTGAGGATGACAAGAGTCAAGAATTGCAGTGAATGAGCGTTCGATTTAAATATTTCGTGCAGCTGTTTGGCGGATGCTTTCCGTCTTGAACAATGATAGTGCATCTTCGAACACTCAAGATGACTGAATAGGTGAGGTCTTCTATCCTTATTCAATGTTCCTGCACTCATGCTGAATCTGAACACTCACCGAATACTTACCAACAGCTTGTCTCTTATTTCTATACAATAAGCTGTACTTCATTACCTTTCAGCAAACACAGAGGCCTATAAAGGGCCTAAAATATAGTAGCAGTGTCCTCAAAATACAGCACTTTAGGGACAGTGCCCATTAGCTCAGAATATATGTCTTTAGCAACTGATCACTGGACTTCTTTTACCCTATTTTTGTCATTCAGATAATCCATATGACTTGAGGGGTAGTCAAATGAAGCCTCATTCAGCATCGCTAGATAATGTCTGCAATTAAGCCTCAAGACGAGAATTACTTAACAGCAATATTGTGTTACACATATTCACCAGTCAGATCGTTACATGAACAGGTATTAAGTAGTCTTTATTCTGCAATAATAAGCAATTTTCTTTGACTAGATGATGTTATTCCCGACTAAGGACTCGTGCTCAATAAAGGGCGTCTTGACAACCCACTAGTTTTCTCTTTTCTTTAGTTAGACAGAGTGGGCACCAACTCAACCTCAACCACAACCACCAAACATAAAAATGCCGTCCAAAACTCTCATTCTTGACGGTGGTCTCGGTACCTCCCTCGAGTCCAAGTACTCTGTCACTTTCTCCCGTTCAACGCCGCTCTGGTCCTCTCATTTGCTTGTTTCTGACCAATCCACTCTTCAATCATGTCAGAGCGATTTCGGAGCTGTCCCAGTTGACGTGCTCCTCACAGCGACATATCAAGTTTCGCTTCATGGTTTCGCCGACACTCGCACTGATGATTTCCCTGAGGGCATTTCTCGTGAAACTGTTCCTCGGTTCTTGGACGATGCTGTTAGTATTGCTCAGCGTGCTGTGGGGGACAAGGGCTGTGTTGCTTTGAGCATTGGACCTTATGGAGCTTGCATGATTCCAGGTCAGGAGTATAGTGGGAAATACGATGCTGAGCACAACTCCCTGGCTGATTTGGAGGCATGGCACCGCGAGCGATTGGGTGTCTTCGCTGAGGTTTCTGATATACAGAAGCGAGTGGGCTATGTTGCCCTTGAGACTATTCCCCGCGTTGACGAGATCATCGCCATGCGCAAAGCTCTCGCTGCAACACCAACACTATCTGATCTTCCTTACTGGACGGCATGTCTGTCTCCCGAGAAAGACCTCAAAATGCCCGATGGCAACACCATTGAAGCCGCTGTGGAGGCTATGTTGGATCCCGAGGTCTCATCCAAGTTGCCGTGGGGTATTGGCATCAACTGCACCAAGGTCGACAAACTTGACCAGCTCCTTCAAATCTTTGAGCGCACTGTCTCAGGCTTGATAGATAGTGGCAAGATCACTGAGTGGCCTGCTCTGGTGCTGTACCCTGACGGAACAAATGGAGAGGTTTACAACACAACAACACAAAAGTGGGAGATGCCAGACGGTGTTGAGACCCATAGGCGCTCATCTTGGGAAAGCCAACTCGAGGCAGTCGTGAAGGCTACGGAGAATAGAGGAAAGTGGCCTGCCATCTTGGTCGGTGGATGCTGTAGGGCTGGGAGCGAAGATATCCAGAAACTTCGCGATTGTCTCGTGAAATAGAGACTTTCTATCAATGCAAAAGCACAACGGTATGAAACAAAAATCAAGATATATTATATGTCTAGCAGAACATGCTGTGAAATACGTCAGCTACACTACAAAGAGGTTACGACAGCCACAGAAAAGTAGCGATTTCTATCCTAAGTGATGAGAAGGCTTATATAAACTTAGGTAAACTTAGGCAAATTTAGGATAGACTTAGGGTGCCTTCGAAATGGCTATTTCAGTGGCCCTTCAAGAGGCTATGACTATCTATCAGAACATCAAGCTACCTAGTTATATATGTGGCAGTCACTTGTGCGTGAGCTGGCAGAGCGCAGTTTTGCAGTTTCGTCTGAACTTTTGTATTAACTTACCCCTCACTGATCTCTTGCTCGGTTTCTGTTTCTTCTTTATGTCTATACCTGGCCCTTTCGTTAACCCGGGTCTTCGTTCTCTTCACGCGCCCACTTCAAGCAGTGCGAAACCTTTCAAGTGGTGAACCTAGTCCTTTCCAACCGTATAAAGTCTCTTTTTCCTTTCATCCCTTCTTAGTCCTGGCATATCTTCTAGACGTCTAGACCTGTCATTTTACAGAAAGAAGAAGGCATGAATCCTAAACTCAGCACCTGAAAAGCATCAAATCGGTCGTCATAGGTCTCCATCACAGCGTAAGTGTTCTCGACTATGCGGTGCTGATGAGACTTCTCTAATATTATAACGTAGCCGCCTCTGAAGGGATCCAAGTCCTTCCATTCTACTTCTCAGGACACCACCCAATTTTCTCATTCAGAGCATGCGGAAACCGTCCCAATGGATATCGATCACCTAAGGCCTGCAGCTCATGATTTTACTATTTAGGTGTCTTGGTCAGGCGTTACTACAACAAACGCGGGTGTTCTGCATCACGAAGAGAACCACATCTCACCCGAGGAACGCAGGGTCGAAGTCTACACTCGCTCGATCATGCCAGCTCCAAACACCAAAGATACTGCCACAAATGACTTGTTCGCTTACTGCATGCCTAATTTGTACGGTGAATACCTTTGTCGCTATGTAAAGGCATTGGAAAAGGGCACAAATCAACCCGCCTTTGCTCGAACTGCCTCGAAAACGCTTTTTGTGTTCTATTGCAACGAGTCTGTTCATGAACTATCACTTTATTGTGCCACGCTCTTCTCTCTCAACGAATCATAAATGCCGCAACTTCACGCGAGAGCTGTTATACTATTGGCAAAAGAGAGTTATATCAGATCAGATCACTCAGCACCTGGGAGGAGATTGATTATCCTCACGGTGCCAACACCAACGCGAAATTCCATTTTTACTTCTAGGTGAAAGACTTGGTTGCACTCGCGGACAAGATGAAACTTCAGATACACATGCATCTTCCATGGAGAGGCTTCATCGGGCTTGCAAAGGCGACGGCTCCTTTGCGAGATGCCAGCTTCGAACTCTCGGTCACGTTCAACGAGGAGGAGTGGTCGGACATACCTTCGCAGTATCGAGACTTCCACAAGGCACTGGCAACCAAAGCTATCACTGGAATTCAGCTGGACGCCGCCAATCTCCGTTTCCAGCAGGACATGCCAGAGTTTATTGCGGATCAGTTGACTGCTCACGGTACCCGTGGATTTCGTCCCAACAAAAGGCGATGGCATTCTTCCCTTGCTAACTTATCCTAAGGATGTCATAAAATTTCCTCGGTCTATAATAAGTCGGCTCACAACTAAGGGAATGATCTGAGCGGTATATGGGGGCTTTGCATGTGAGTCTATAGTTGCAAGGACATTTTACCCGCCATTACAGGTGCAATGAAAAATGTACTTTAGTTAACTCCATGCTATGATGCTATTCATATATTCGAACCTCTGTGTAGCTTGCTTTGTATCCAACTCAACTACTCAAGCTATGATCACGGCCAATATCCCAACTTACTGATATCAGCACTTAACTCTCTTCCCTGCATCATCTCAGCCATAACTTTCGCCGTTCCCAACGACAAACTGATCCCCCAGGGCCCATGCCCTGTTGCGACATAGACGCCACCATCGCTTCCTTTCCGTGTCCTGTAGCCTTGCCGTAGATCTACATCCTCTATGCGTGTGATATAGGGTGTTCCTCGTTCCGAAACAGGTCTAAAGCATAATCCAGTCCGTAAAACCTCGAGTTCATCATCCTCGGTTCTGATGATCTGCCTCGCCAGGTTCTTCAACTTCTCAAGTGGCGCATCCATGGGTCTCGCACCTGTTGCTAACGGTGGCAGTCGGAGAGATGCGTTCACGCCACCAAGCCAGATATGGCCATTCGGCCGAGCATAAATCTCTGGTGAGAAGCCGTCCATGCTTGTATATACAGAGTGGTGTGTATCGCCGATATCTGTCGGATTTTGTACAACGAGTGAGTGGCCTGCGAGCGGCACCACGGGTATGTTGATAGATGATCCGGGAAACATGGACTCTAAGACACTCGGGGTCCATGCTCCAGTACATACAAGTATTCGCGTAGCTGGGATATGTGTCTCTGAGGAGCAGTCTGTGTAACCGATACGGACATATGATAACTCATCATGACAGTCGGCGCCTACATTTAGAATAACGGCAGGGTTATGTATCCGTACACCTGCTGCTCGGCATCTTTCCAGGAGGAACTGACAGAGCTTCAGAGGGTCTCTAAAGACATGATTTGTTAGAACATATCAGTCCCAAATGGCAGTGACTCACAGAACAGCTGTTCCTTCACCATTATCAACCAAGCTGAGAGCATCACCCTTGATACGCTTCAACCAAGGTGGGCTGTTCCTGTCTTTGAGCTCCCCTCTCTCTTCTATGACATCCGCACGACTTCCTCCCTCCCATAACCAATCCTGGCCTGACGAACCTTTGGGTTTCCTTCTCGGTAACTCATAGTTCACAGTCACAGACTTGGCATACAACCATTTCTCCCTCCCATTAAACCGCTTTGCCAATTTCTCATGCTCGTCAAAACTCAGTGCTCCCAAAGACTCAAGATCTTGATGGAACCAGTCCCTCGCCAGAAATCCACCAGCGTAGCCCGATGCCGAGGCGAATAGCGTTGCCGACGAGTCAACAAGGTGGATGCTTGAGCCTGGTTGGTGTTCCGAGAGGTAATAAGCTGTCGCGATGCCGATTATACCACCTCCAACAATCACCGTCGAGGCCATTGGGATCAAGGATTAAGATTAGAAATCTATCGTATAACTGATAAAACGGAACAAGATCTCAGCTAATGCAGACGGGCTATTACCAAGAAAGAACCGATGACGTGAGTGACGATGATACAGGGTAGACAGGATTGAAGTTCCAAAATTGACCCACCATCACTCATCACCAAGAAACCCCCACTCTCTTGAGCTTCAAAAAGGTGCCAAGTTACGGATACTCACTGAACAGTAACACTATCAGTCACAGAGCATATGCCTCAACATGACCTCCAAAGTCTTCATTATTACAGGCGCCAGTAAGGGTATTGGCGCCGCCATTACCAGTTATCTGCTTAACCAATCCCACAAGGTTGTTCTTACAGCTCGGTCATCTGAACCATTGGAGGGGTTGAAGAAATCGCATCCTGAACAGGTCCAATTCATTGCTGGAGATATTGTCGAACCTCAGGTGAGTAACCCAATTGAAAGCCTAGGATTTACGAGGCTGATGTGTACCTTCTAGCTGCCTTCAAAGCTTGTTGACCTTGCTGTATCCTCGTTCGGCAAGGTTGATGGTCTGGTTATCAACCATGGCATGTTAGCGCCCAAGAAGTTTGCAGACACCACGCTCGAAGAGTGGAAGAAGATTTATGACATCAACGTCTTCAGCGGTATTGCCTTGGTAAGGAGATCTTAGTCCAGTCCTTTTACAAGCATGAACACTGACAACACTAGGCCCAAGCTGCGATCAAAGAGCTACGCAAGTCCAAAGGTTGTATTGTCTGGGTGTCGTCAGGAGCAGCAGCCAAGCAGTATGCCGCCTGGTCAAGTTACGGTTCATCAAAGGCTGTCTACAATTCTCTCTCGGCTCACATTGCGCTCGAAGAGCCTGACATCACAAGTGTTGCTATTGCACCAGGTCGAGTTGACACTGAGATGCAAGGCGTGTTGAGATCCGAAGGCCAATCATCTATGAACAAGGTACAATACGATTCCTTCGTCGAAGCCAAAGAAAAGGGCATCTTGCTCAAGCCCGAGCAGCCAGGAAATGTTATGGCCAAGTTTGTCGCAGACCCGCTCAAAGAGCTGAGCGGCAAATTCTTCTCGTACGTCTCACACAACATACTATGACATCAAAGGCTAACAATTATGCAGATGGAACTCACCAGAGGTCGAGGCATACCAAGAATAGGTTTTAGCTTAGGGATGTTGGAAAGACCTGGATATCTCAAGCAGTGTTAGCTTTATGTCTTTGCATATGATTTAAGTAGATAAAAGATAGAAAGACAAATGCAAGTCAGTCGAAAGATGAAAAGCTCTTAGTTTGCTCCACATGGACATTCGGATTTAGCATGGAATGTAAGTTTCTTCATCATAGCATTTGATGTTGGTAGTAGAAAGAGATAAAAGTTTGTTCTTACCTGATGCTGATTTGTCGCATGCAACCTAGTCCAAAGACGTGATGTTAGAGCAGCTGCCTTGTCGCATGTTAGTTCCACGTTCCAACATGTTGTCCAAAGCAAGCGTGCAGTCGAATGCGCTCAGGCTATCGTTTTTATCCGTCATGAGAGTCGGTATTTGATAGTACCAGATAGCAAAGTGCATCATGGCGAATCGGAGGGGTGTAAAGATGCTGAAGGGAGTCTTACAGCATGGGTCAGAGAATGCAGCCTAAACTTTGAGTTGATTAGCCCTTGCTCGGGTTGCGTGGTTCAAGCTTTGAAACAAAGATGATTGGGATCAATCAGTTCTGTCCATTTGGCACAGGACGAAGTCAATCAGCACAGGAGGCTTGTCGAACCTCCTCAGCCTGGGGCGACAACATATCTCTTCATGCGAGTTGGTGGAGGGAGAACAAAGAGAGACTTACCCAAAGAATTGGCGGCTGCACTCGAGTGAAAGCAACGCACAAAGCGAGTGCCTTCGAGGTATAGCAAAGCCGTTGCTCCATCAGAGCGTTGTGGCATGTTCGTAGAAAATGGGGAGAGAAAAGGAATGTGTTGATGAAGGAATAGGAAATTTTCAAAAGATGGAAGTTCTGAAATAGCTGCATAACTGGTCCGTGCACAACCAAAAAGACGCGCCCCGTGTGGCTGGCTGGAAATGGAGACGCCAATTACATGGAGCCTTGGGACCTGAGGCTCCTCCACTGGTGCTCGAGGCACTGCCATGAATGAAATTCCAGGTGGAGACTTGGCTACAAGCGCGGCGCAAAAAAAAAAAAAAACACAGCAGCTCTTCAGATACAAAAGAGGCTTGCCCCACCGCTCATGGGCCTGAGTAACCATCCCACCCGTCTGTCTCCTTCTCAGCCTGACGAGCAAAAGTGAAGCTCATCATCAAGATCCAATATAAAACAACAGCACTCAAACAACCGTGAAACATACACGCTTCTCAACGGATACATACATCACTACAAGACCTCGTTTATCTCATCTTCTATTTTTTGTTACATTTATTGCTCCCTGGGACTTTGTCTTCGCGTTGCACTCGGCCAGTCACCGTCTCTGAAGAACCGCGTCTTTGGTGTATACTCGGTCATAGCTCCAAAATACGCAGTCAACCGCAAACATCCTTCCATCACCACCCTGATTCACGGATTTTTGCTTATTCAAGATGTCTGATCACGAGTTTGGAGGCAAGTATTTTCTTTACTTTTCATTTGTTCGTTTGTTCTTGTGTTTCTTGCTCGTCCCGTTTATATACGCACCCTCCGTCTTCGTTGACCATCACGATAATGCGTCACTGTCGGTTGGAAGTCATGGCGTTGTGAATAACATTCTTTCAACTTTTATTTATATTGATTTCTACCAAGAAGTTTCTCATTATGTTCAATATCCTGAAACCCTTTTCATCACTATCGACACTTTATACACATAGCACATTTTCGCATCTACTTTTCATCTCAAATTTCACGTCCATCTCAAATACTCTACCGATTTCATATTTCTTTTTACGATTCGTCTCCCACGATGCCTTTACCAGCATCAACCAGATACTGGCTCAAATATGACAGTGGAACTCTTGGTCTGCTCTTCATGTCTGCTTCAAGACCCTTGGCTAACAACTTTGTCTTATAGGAAACGACGATTTGTCGCTTCCGAAAGGTATGTCACAGTGCTCCTCCTATTTAAAAACTATTCACTAACTGAGTTGCAGCTACTGTTCAGAAAATTGTATCTGAAATTCTTCCCCCATCCGCAGGCGTGGCATTTGCTAAGGAGGCCCGCGATCTCTTAATTGAATGTTGCGTCGAGTTCATTACCCTTATTTCATCAGAGGCGAACGAGATCTCGGAGAAGGAAGCAAAGAAGACTATTGCTTGCGATCACATTACGAAAGCTCTCGAGCAACTAGGCTTCACTGACATGGTTCCTGCTGTTCTCGAAGCAGCAGCTGAGCACAAGGAAGTCCAAAAGGTAAGCCTACAACTTCCCCTCTGCAGAGTTGTCAAAGACTGACAACGGCCAGGGTCGAGAGAAGAAGGCAGACAAGTTTGCCAACAGTGGCATGTCCATGGAGGAACTCGCTCGTCTACAGGAGGAGCAATTCGCCGCTGCTCGAGAGCGTCACGGTTAGGGAAACTGGCCAGGAATGGATCACTGGAAAGGGTGGAAACGGGCGTAAAGGGAATTATCGCATTGCTAGGCGTTTGGTGTGCAGAATTGGACTGGGATTGGACTGGGCCTGAAATTTGTCATGGAAAGCGGGCGGATCGGCTTGCTCGTTATCACTTTCTCTTGTAGACCTTTGACGAGGCGTTTGTCGTCAGGATGGGGTATCTGAATTACATCGTCTTCAACTTTAAATCTTGAACGGTGCCTAAACAGCGGGTGCCTCGCGATGGGCCAGCTATGATGAGCGGCTATGGAGGCTATGGAGGCCATGGACAACGGTCATAGCACAATTATTGCCACAAGATAAAAGTTGCGGGGAATCAGTCATGCCGGGACCGTTCAAAATGTATGAAATTATACATGTTTTGTCTAATCCACTCTGAAATCTTCTCATGCGAGCCTTAACATGCTTTAGGTTTCTATGTGCAGTGCATGCAACATCCTTGGCGTTTATTCAGATGACTACGTCGATGATGACGTGATGTTAACATATACATCCATCCTATCAGAACGACGTATTAGCAATGACAATGGATCTTGTCTAGGCTGCGACTCATTTCTTTCTTTGTTGCCTTGAAGCATGCATCGATATCACTTATATCCTTATCGATAAGACTGCAAGTAAAAAATGATGTAAATCAGAATATCCCCCACCTTGACGCCCGCCTAACGTTACTCCCACTGCATTCTGCATGCATGCGCAATCAGCATCTCTAGAACAAGCAGCATTATTTTTGCTTCCATTGCCGTCAAAATAGGTCGAAGACGCAAAAACAAGAATAAGCCTGGACCGCGTGGCCCTCGCTGGTTTAATCGCAAAATGGGCCAGGAAGAGTCCTCTATGAGTTATGGTGGCCCGCCCGTCACACTCACTGAGCGAAGCCTTGATGCTGTCGCCGAGTATATCAAAACGGGTCGGAGCAAGCGAATTGTCGTCTTGACTGGCGCTGGTATCTCCACTGCTGCTGGAAGTGAGTAATTGGACTGACATCAGACCCAAACACATATCTAACTGAGCTATCAGTCCCCGACTTTCGATCGCCTGGAACAGGTCTTTACGCCAACCTTGCCCGCCTCAATCTGCCTTACGCCGAAGCCGTTTTCGATATCTCTTACTTTCGCAATCACCCGGAGCCCTTCTATGTTCTAGCAAACGAATTATACCCAGGGAAATTCTCTCCGACCGTCTCCCATGCCTTCATCGCCCTCCTCGCCCGCAAGGGGCTTCTCCAGATGCTCTTCACACAGAACATCGATTGCCTCGAGCGCGTAGCTGGAGTACCTTCGGACAAGATCATTGAGGCCCATGGAAGCTTTGCGACACAGCGCTGCATCGAGTGCAAGGAGGAATACCCGGATGAGAAGATGAAGGAGCACGTCTTTGGAGGCAAGGTTCCCCATTGCGACAAGGAGGGCTGCAAGGGACTTGTCAAGCCAGATATCGTCTTCTTTGGGGAAGCTCTTCCCAAGGCATTCGACAACAATACGTATCAAGTAGCGATGGCCGACCTTGTTTTGATCGTGGGTACCAGTCTCAGCGTTTACCCCTTCGCTGCTCTCCCAGGCATGGCGCAAGAGGGCAAGCCTCGTGTACTTTTCAACATGGAAAAGGTGGGACAGATTGGAACACGATCTGATGATGTGATGGAGCTCGGCGATTGCGATGCCGGTATTCGCAAGCTTGCTGATGCGCTTGGATGGCGAGACGAGCTTGAGAAGCTCTGGAGGCAGACCGTGGGCGATGCTGAGGCAGATCGACAGCTCGGCGGTAGAGAGAAGGATGACGTACAGGATGAGGTTGAGCGCTTGGCCGCCGAAGTTGGTGCTGTCGTTATTGACGAGAGCGACGAAGGCGTGCCCTTGGAAAAAGAGCCCACGAAGCACAAGGATGGTCCCACTGTCTCGGAAAAGCCAAAGGACGATGACAAGCAACGAGAATCAGAAACAGCTACAGCTACTACAGATTTGAAAAATGATACCAAGGAGGCGCCCAAGACTCAACAACCTAAACTAGATCGAGCTCATGTTGAGCAGCTCGAGGCCGAGGCAACCAAGACAGAATCTTTGGTCACAGAGCCGCATAAGCCACAAACCCCTGAAGAAGAGCCACCAAAGGCAGAGATATCAAAGGCAGAGGCTACAAAAGAAGGAACTGTACCAGCAGCTCTGAGCGACAAGGAGAAGTAGTTACTCCTTAAGTACTGTGAGTACAGAGTGGGCCTTACAACACTTAAAGGTGTACGAAAACGGGGTCGGTGTAAAAGGATGCAACTTCCTGCTCTTTATAAACTGAGGGTAAATGACTAGACGAGTTTCTTTATGTTGATCACGATGAAATGCAATAGGGTACGGTTACATAGATAGTCCGCATTGACTAGATCAATGCGAGTCAGTCTAATGAAAGAATTGGTTTATCATTCATTACCATGCTACTAAGTTCCATGTCACTTGACATATCCTGAAGCTTTTGCTATAGAGTATCCTTACATAGGAGAACATACCCTGAATCAGACTGGCCCTGATCTTATATCATCATATCATACTCATCATACAGACCGACACCAACTTTAAGAAATAATGACAAGGAACGAAGAGAAGACAGATACCACAGGCTCTCGGAGAGCAAGAAAACATAAGACTTTACAAGAGGGTGCCAAATCGAACTCAGTAAAGCCTCCCCTAAGCTTAGGCCGAATTACCTAAGCTTTTTATCCCTTATGATAATGGTCCTAAGTCTTTTCATCCTTTAGGATACATTTGCTTACAGTCCACTGTCGATCTGTGCCGGTATATTTGAGAGCGTCCAGTGTCCCCACTGCCGGCACGTCTCAGCCACCACGTTTGGTATACGTAGTTTCTTGACTTGATCTGGATTCGTGAGAAACTGCGTGAGAAAGCCTGCCGAGACGTGCCACGCGATGTGGCAATGGAACGGCCATACACCTATGAGCAAATGCATGTCAGCACGATGCAACCGTGACCGCAGAAAGGGGTGATTATCATAAGGCTGAGTGAGCCAGGGGAGGTAAACGTACCCGGATTTTCTCCGGCATCAAACTGTATGACGAGGTGGCCATTGCCCCGAATCTGAACGACGTCGCGACGCTGTGGGTTGTGTTTGTTTACGATTGTTCCGTCCCAGGAACCTGGCCCCTCATGTAGGACATACATGTTGAAGCCGTGTAAGTGCATTGGATGCCTGGGCAGAATTCATTGTCAGCAACTGTAAGAAGCCGCATCAATCTTGTTGAGTACTCACGCCACAGGAGTCTTGTTATTGACAACAACTCTCACGCTCTTTGCCTTTCCAGTATTGATCACGTTCCATTCAGGCTCGAATGTGTGATTGCCAAGTTTGCTGAGGAGCAGGGTTGGACTGTTGTAGTTTGTCCTTGCAGCCACTCCTCCCAACGTCCAGAGCGTGACATTGCTTGCGTTTTGGAATGAACCAATATCAAGCTCAATAGTCTTGTCAGCTGGAGGTAAGGGCAGCTTCATCACAGGCTTTGTCATACTCAAATCATCGTTGGCGCAAGTCCCCGGATCAGGTATGTCCCAAGCCTGCGATTTGGGTGCTTTTTTCTGATTTGCATTGTCGTAGTATATTGCCGCAAGGGCAGCTGGGGCATGACCCAGACTACAGATTGCAGAAATGTTGCTTCGCATCCAGTATGACTCCAATTTGCCGTTAGCTCTGACCAGTACATCTGTCCGTTGGCCAACTCCAAGAGTTACGACTTTGGTATCATACGGCTGAACTGGAACAAAGTCATTCGCTATGACCTTCATTGTGTGGCCATCAATAGAAAATCGTTGTATGGCTTCGGCACTTGGGTTGATGAGACGTAAGCGGTGGACTTTGCCGCGCTTGAAGCGAAATTTGGAGATACCAGCATTGCTTTTGCAGGGCGTCTTGTCTCCCGGTGCCACACTGGAGCAGTTGAAGTTCATCTTTCCGTTGATGAGATTGCTGTCAGAGAAAACGACTCCATTACCGCCGGGTTTCATTATCTCCTCAACAAGGTCGAAATACTCTTTGTGGTACCAATCACTCAACATAATAGGCCCAATGTCGATGTCGTAGTCTTTCTTTTCTCGTGGTCCATATATGACCATTGGACCAAATAAACCAGCAGCAACTTGGGCGGAATAATGAGAGTGGTACCAACTTGTTCCATACAGGTCAGCCAGAAACTGATACGTGAAACTCTTTTTAGGTGGGATCGGGCATTGGGTTACACCCGGAACGCCATCTTCCCACGGCATTCCCTTCTGAAGGATACCATGCCAATGCAACGAGACACCCTCATCGTCCAAGTCGTTATGGACAGTGACTTGGATGGTGTCACCCCAGTTTGCTTCAATCAGGGGCGCAGGAAATTGCCCATTCACGAGGATTGTGGACAGCTCATAGCCGTCAGGGGCGATGGTTCCCCGACTGACAGTGAAGTCGTACCTCCTAATGACTCCAGTATTTGGTTGGTCCTCATAGTAATTGGTTTGGGAGTTCATGGTACTCCAAGGATAGCCATTAGGGGTAGGGTTGTCAGTCAGGAAAGTTGGCAGGTCAGGTGCATCCAACGTGCCATACGAGGACTCCCTATTAGTATATCAGTTCATGTATACAGATATTCGGAAGCATAGCGCTTTACCCATTGGTCTGCAACTGGGACAATTGTCCCAGGTCCCCGAGATTGAATGGACTGCTATTGGTATTTCCCATACTGCACAGCGGACTTGGAGTCTCTATGGAGGAAGGTTGCTGAGATATCCCATTTTCATACAGGAACTAACACTGGTCTATATAGTCAAGAGGGGCGTGTTGATGAGTTCAGTCCATCGACAGCCACTGCAGAAGGAACTTCTATCTTAGGACAAGGCATGTGCCGAGGACCCGCGGGATCAAGCCTCATCTGCGAGAAACGGGCGATCGCATACGGGCCAACCTTGAATACTCTCGGTTATCATGGACTAAGCCTGCATGGCTGAGTCCCATATCCATGAGAGGTGTTGTAGTGATGTTGAGGATAGAGCGTGGTGAGAGAAGACCACACAGCGAGGCCTTACATGCACCAGGAGAGCTGCAAGCCATGATGACTGTCAGCACACCATGAAGTGCAAGTCGTAAAAGCAAATTGCCCTATCAGAGAGGAGACTTTAAGCTTCACCGACCCATGATGTGAGGATGCTGTGGTAGGGATATTGGGGTGTGGCGGAATGGCCGCCGCTGTCTTAGTTGCCTCAGCCTTAGACAATGGATGTGGAAAATAGACACGAGATCTCCACTGGGTCGTGCATCTTGAACATCCGTATATCGACTTGCCGTGTTATGGCTAAGCAGTTTTGATGATTTGCAACTGGGGTATACCCAGATCGAAGCCGGTCCCGCCCAACAGATGCAATGATCCTAGACAGCTGAACGGGCGTTTTAGGCAGACCGTTATTCTGCGTAGTCAGGTACGTAAAAGAAACGTAGTGGGTCCAATTGAGCTTAAGCAGTAAGTAATTCGAGTAGAAATACGAAAAGATTGCCCGCAAAAGTTACTGATATTGGCGTTGGTATCAAGCGTGATAAGCTAGTGCCAGCTCGCGAAGCAAGCGTCAGAAAATACAGTTCAGACATTGGTTGATGCCCTGAAGGCAGCCGCCTTTCCAACTATCTCTGACTGTGTGTAGAAGGGCAAGGATCGATCGAGTAGATTTAACCTTGTCTTGAGTTTGCTCAGTCATAATTGGCGACTGCACGATGCAGCCCAACAACAACAAGCTCCAACAATTCAAAAGCATGTAAGCCGGGCGGTTCCCCATTTGGTAATTGGTGCTATGGAAGCGCCAATTACGATCGACCGATCAATAATCTCGTAATGTCGAGAGATAGTAATCCAGACATCGATGAGCCTAGCAAAGTCAGCATGTCAGCTTCAAAGGCATGTGATCATGCATTCATATGGACCGCATAAAACGATTCAACTCGATGTAACAGCACAATCACTGACACACGCCCCAAGAAATATTCCGTCAATGCACCATGTTGTTCAATATGCATAAGTTGTGAGACTTAGAGTTCGCTCTCAGCTGTCCTCTAAAAGGCAATTCCCTCAGCCCACTGGAACGATCGCCAATAGCGAAGAAGCATGGCGCCAGTTGTGCAAAAGCAGGGTTGACTTCCTGCTGCATATGCAAAAAAGAGGATGCGATAACAAGCTATTGAACGCCATTGACTAAATTGCATGAGCCAAAGCGGTTAGCTTATGGAAAGTTTAAGCGTCAAGAACTTCCAGCTGCTCGACAACATCGAGCGTGGTTGTTGTTGTCACCTCGTATCGGCAGCCGTGGGGTAGGCCAACAGTAGTGGTGTGCCGATCATGTCTGTAAGGAAATGTAACCTGGACGGTTAAGGGCTTATATTGAACGCCACAGCTCTCTCGCCGCCTCTCAAAGATTGTTGTGTAATCTTCAAATGCAGTCACATATAATCGGGTCACTTGAACCCGGAAAACGCAGCGGTCTGCAAGGTCTGACAGCATAACAAAAATCCCTGGCATCGTGAGACCAACAGACATCTCTGACTGGTCTGATGCACTGTATCGATGGTGGGCCTGAGACTTGACAATAGATTGGTCCATTTCGAAATAATTCTGTTATGTATTTTACAGATTGCGGCCATCAGAGGCCAGACTGTACAGGGTGGAAGCCGAAGTCGACTGGGTATTGCTCTCGTCTCGTATGATATGATGCTCTCATGATTTCCTCCACGCGGGGTTGGCCATCAACATTATAGGCCGACGTTGGGCTCGCATGTACAATTCGTGAAGTTTGGGGTCGGCATCGGATCGAATGACACTGCCAATGGACATGAAGAAGCTATAGGTCGTGGTTAGCACTCGTGTAAGTCGTTGGGGCTTGTGTCAGAAATACCCAAAAGTTGCTCCGGAGCCAAGCATGTATTGACCGAGAGTTCTCATAATGCCGTTAGGGCCGGCTCCATATCGGAAAATGTTGACAGTTCCTGGTCATCATTAGTTATGACCTCAGAGCTGAGACAAGCGCATCCGATTGTAGACGAACCAAAGACGAAACCCATGATGACACCAACAGCTATGCCATGTCAGTATCTTTCACAGCGAACAAGAGCCAAAAGGGAGTAGGTCGTACTTCCACCCATCATGGCACCCATCTTGACTGCGAACTTGTTAGCAAGCACCTAATGCCATGAGAGTGATATCAGCCTACGTTTATCCACGTTGGAGGGGCCATGCTGGCCAGCATTGATAGGAGCGACGGGAGGCATTACGAGCGTGGTAAGTCTCTGTACAAGATTTCGGAGTTACTGCGTGTGCTGGATTGGATTATCGATTGTGGTCGGCGAAGTTTGTTGAAATGGCACAGCGCAAAGTAGACCAATTGCTGATGAAGCTCTCTTCATACGACGACTTTCCTCGAACCCGAATGACCTATCGAGGCTTACTCTCATTGGCTAAATGGCTAAAGTGGAATCAGGGTTCGGAGAAAGGTCGGTGCGGGACTTGGGGCACGGATCATTCTCCCGTACAGTGCGGGACAAAAGAGTTACATATCTTTACTGTGAAGAAATCGTCACGTGGTTCCTCTCGTGGGTCAAGATTTGGCTCCACAAGGCGGTTCCGAGTCGCAAGAGGGATTTGATGGTTTGTGGTTTTTTCAGGCAATTCTCTTTCACTCATAAGACAGTCTCTGACGCTCAAGCCTTTGTTTCTTGTGGTGCTGGGGTAATGCGAGCAGTGAGCACATGCCAGAGTCATTGGGCGTGTGCTCCACTGTGCTCTGTACTCCGTGTGCCTGAGCTGAGAGTTGTCGACCAGGGGCTCCAAATTTGAACACGCCAACACGCCAAGCAGCGCTTAGCAAGCGAGACCTCCCCCATACTGTCACTGTTACGACAACCTCTCATCAACTCATTCACGGCCCTCAAGCCTTCTAAACTATCGTCTCCTGCGACGCGAAACCATATTCCGACATCGCGATATCCTCGTGCTTGGTGAGTGAAGCGCCCATCTTGGCTGTCGCTGGCCCGACTCGCTTCTTGACCTCCAGTCCCTGGTCCGACGGGGTCATCGCCGATCGTCTCAATTCTTCATTACCAAAACCTGTTCCCAGCCACGAGCTCATGATTTTTCTTGTCCACCAGCAACGTCAAGCCACTTTGAAGTATTCAAATCTCAATCGCACTTCATCAAAACTTCAACTTTTTTCTTCGAACCCGCCATCATAAGTCCTTTCAGCCTCCGACTTGCCGGTGGAGTGACATCAGCCTCGTAGGCGCGCGAGCCGCACACGTCTTACTTCCACATCCGGCATCTTTATATCTTCGACGCTGCGTTTATCGGCCGCAACACGCTGAGCATCAATCATCCTCATGACTGCAGTCGCAAATCCACAAACCTTCTCCGCGTCAAGACCAGCATGGGGTCCGATTAACGGGAACCATCAAATGAATTCGGAAGAAGGTCGAGGTGGCATTGGCATGTTCGCGCCCCGCAAGACCCTTACTCGATCCAACTCATCGTCGTCTGTTTCTTCGACATCTTCGAACGCGTCTGCTACCACGGTTGCCTCGAACGGTTCCCACGCTAATGGCGGTACTCCATTGTCTTCAACTTCAGATTTGACCCAATGGTCGGCTAACGGCGGACCTCGAAAACGACCCCAACCGAAAGCCCCCTGGCCGCCGGGAAAAGGGGAATTTCAACAACAGGACATGTCTAGACTGCCCGCTGGCAGAGGTCAAAGCATGATTACGGCCCATGGACCTGTACAGGCCGGCCCTGGCCAGGTTCAGATGACGTCTCAAGGAATGATGCGGCCCATGAGTGCCGAACAAGTTCCTCCTGGCCAGCCGGTTCTATATCTATTATCACTCAACGGTACCTTTGAACGGAAAACAATCGCTGTGCCTTTTGCCCCCGAAAGCCTCCGTATAGGCCGACAAACAAACCAAAAGACCATCCCGACCCCAACCAACGGTTTCTTCGACAGTAAAGTGCTGTCCAGACAACACGCTGAAATTTATGCGGAACGCAATGGCAAAATTTATATTCGAGATGTTAAGTCCTCGAATGGAACCTTTGTCAACGGTACTCGTCTATCACAGGAAAATCGCGAATCCGAGCCGCATGAACTACAGACCTCCGATCATCTCGAGCTTGGCATCGACATCGTCAGTGAAGATCAGAAAACAGTCGTCCACCACAAAGTGGCTGCCAAGGTTGAACATGCTGGCTTTCTTAGCGCATCGAGCAATGTCATGGATATGAACTTCGGCGACCTCGACCCAGCTAATGGCGCTATGATGATGCCTTCAGGGCCTATGCAGATGCGAGGCCGCACTAACAGCAATGCGTCTATGGCCAGCAACGGTCGTATGATGCCCAATGGCTCTGGTGTCATGAACATGCAAGTCAACGGAATGGCACAACAAAGACCTTTCTTCCTTACCCCTGTTGCTACTGACCAAATATTAAAACGGCTTGCGGTACGTCATACCCGAATCCGTTGCGATGATTACACTAATTCTTCTTAGAACGAAATGCGCAATGCTCGACTTCAAGCACAGGACCTGGGCCGCACTAATCAGTTTGTCCACACACTATTGTCCAAAGACGACCTCAAGGATCTCGAGAAGCCCGAAGGCCCTGAACCTCCTAAACCTCAACCCATGGTAAATGGGATGGGGACGCCATTCCGTGCCGACCCCAAAGCACGGTTTTCTGATCCTCCAGCCCCCCCTCCCCAACAGCCTCTTCCCGAGAAGCCTGATGTGCCTTCACTTAAGCGTGGCCCAACTGAGCGGCCGAAGTCTGGTCCTCCTAACTCACCTGTCCGGCCTGATAATCTCAGCCAGATTGTTCAATTGACCGAGGCTCTCAACAACGCTAAGCGAGATATCGACTCGCAAACAGCACGGATGCGGGAATTGGAAGAAATGCTGCAGAAGGAGAGGAGTGCACGAGAGGAAGCAGAAGAGCTCGCCAAACGCTTGGAAGAGTCTGCGACTGTGCATATGAACGGATCAGCTGTATCTGGAAGCGTAGCTTCTGAAACCACAGAAGACAAGGCTGTCTCTGAAGCTCTTGAAGCAGAGGCCAATGATGAAGCTCCTGCTACTGATGCTGCACAAGAGACAGCCGCTGCTCTTCAAAGTCGAATTGACATTATGGAGAGTCAGATGCGGGATATGAAGGAGCAGATGGAAGAGTGGAAGCAACGATGTGAGACTGTAGAGTCAGAGAGAGATGCTGATAGGAAGACCCTCGCCGAGATGGTCGTTCAGCTCCGCGCTGAGGAAGCACTTCGAGAAGCAGCTGAGAAGAAGGCTCGATCGAGGTCGAAGAAGCGAGACGCTGATGTCGACGGTGCTATCGTTGGCGAGTCTAACGCTGATCCTGGGGTTTCTAAAAGCGCCACGGGGGAGGCAGAGGCTGTCGGCCCCGCTACTGATGAAGCGTTGGACGCACCGACGTTGTCTCGGGCCAGCACGATCACACCAGCAACCCAAAAGGGTGGCGTGCGTGGACAGGACCAGCGCCTCCAAGCCGCGCTACCTTATGCCTCAATGCTTGGCGTTGTACTATTTGGCATGGGACTGATGGCATATATCAATGGATGGCAGGCCGAGCCTCCCCGCCCTGAGCAATGAACTGTGGGAGTACAAAGTGGACGAGCTACATGAGGAGGAAGCTGGCGGGGTAAAATGATGGAGCAGTTGTAAAAAAGGGGATCACGACATTATTATATCTTCTCCGTCTTTGGGGGATTGTAACTTTTCATGAGCGGTATTCATAATGCATGATGCGGCCTGTCGATTTGGCCCATCAACGATGAGATGATACGAGACCAGACATGGACATAACCGAACCGAAACACATTTCATTTGTCACTCGCCCGTATTATATATCAACTTGTTCTTGTACCAACGGCTAGGACATAACAACAACATGGCATATGAGGCCCTTGGAAAGGGTAAAAAGCCTGGTTTGAGTCAGGCTTGAGGATACGGCGTTATCATTTTGTTCCTTTTGTGTATTCTTCATTTGCTCACTGGGGGGGTGCATCTTTAGGAATAGCGCGTGTTGAAGCGAGCAGTGGGCTGCTGACACTATTAAGTCATTTTGCATATTTAATTTACTTGCCTGAATAGCTGGTCTAATAAGTCTGATGAGATCTAGAACATGTGTTTGAGAGGCTGAAGGTATTTGCGTCAAAGGAATAAGGGCGCATATTGGCGACTAATGAGGAATAGTTCATTTGTTCAGCATAACTTGGGCCAACACAAGCACAGAATCAAACACGTCATGATACATTGTGAAGTGCTTCCTTTAGGCCTTCAGTGATAAGTCGCTAACTCCGAACTTCGCACTCGGTTTCATCCTTCTGAGAGACACTCCACTACACTCCCGGCGCTAACCAGTCTTCGTATTCAGGTCTTGATACTATTGGACGTGGTGTACCTGAAGCCGGGCGGACGATATCAAAGTCTACGGATATAAAGGAGGGAGTCAAATGCAGTATAAAAGAATCAGTCATTTCCTTTGAATACTACTATGCGGAGTTATCTCTTCTAAGCTTATCAGCAATGGTTTCTCTCTCTCAAGTACAGCAAACTAACGCTTCGGCTGCTTTGAAGCTCCCAGCTGGCCTCGTTGCCGTCTTCGCTGGTGCTACAGCAGGTATTGGCGAGACAGCTCTCAAAGCATTTACCAAGCATACTACACAGCCCAAGATCTATTACATCGGCCGTTCCCAAGAAGCTGGTGGTAGATTACAAGATGAGTTGAAGGAGTTGAACCCTGAAGGAGAATATGTCTTCATCAAGAAGGACATGAGCTTGTTGAAAAATGTGGATGAGGTTTGTCGGGATATCAAGAGCAAGGAGACAGTCTTGAATGTTTTGTTCTTAAGTCAGGGGACACTGAGAATTGGTGCTGGTAAGTCTTTTATCGTCATCTGGCTACTACTTTACGTATACTAATAAACTTAGATACCGAAGAAGGACTGCCTCTGGTCACCGGCCTGACTATCTATTCTCGCAACCGTCTCGCAGTCAATCTCCTCCCACTGCTAAATAAGGCCCCATATCTTCGTCGCGTAATAAGTGTCATGGCTGGTACACACGAGGGAAACCTCTTCTCTGACGATATAGCAGCTCGCAACATGCCCTTCACCAGTATCCAAAACTCCCGAGGCCACTTGTGCTCGGCCCTAACTCTCTCCCTGGAAGCACTCGCTCGTCGAGCACCAGAAGTTTCTTTCATTCATAACTTCCCTGGCTCTGTTGATACAAACCTAATCCGCAGCGGAGATGGTTTCATGATGCAGGTTATGAAGTATTGGTTCAAGGTCAGCATGGCTGTTAGGAGACAGTGGTTGCCTAAAGATGAGTGTGGAGAGAGACATGCATGGTTGTGTTTGACTGGGAGATATCCTGGTAGAGATGGGAGTGAGAATGGTATCGAAGAGGGAGAAGTTGCTATTGGTATTGATGGGAACAAGGGAAGCGGTGTTTATAGTGTTGATTGGGATGGTGAGAGTGCCTCGGGTGAAGTTATCAAGCTGCTTGATGGATTCAAAGAGGAAGGTCTTGTGGAAAAGGTCTGGAAAGATCAGGAGAAAGAGTTTGTCAGAATTACTGGTACAGCTTCTATCTAGGTTATCAAGTATGGGTTAGTTGTTGTTTATATCAGGATCCTATCGAGTTGACGATTTCAACATTCTCTTTACAACCAAGACATTTTGCCAATTGACCTCGGCAGTGCTCAAGATGACAATACAAAACTCACCAATAAATAGCTTGCAATGACCTCTCAAGAATTAACCTCATCTGACAAGGATTATTATGCTACCATCACCATTTAAGCTTTGATATCAATGCACAGGCCCGACACTTCGGCTTCATCGGGAGTCAAAATCATAAGAAAATGAGACACCAAAAAAGACCCATTCTAGATGCCACTCTCTCGGGGTCATTAAGCGCCGACTCTCCGAGATCTACCGTGTTGAGCTTACACTACATATCTATTTGCTGGCTCGGACAACGGATGATGCTGAGACTAGGGGGCTGTGCTGATGTGACAGCAGCATGATGGTGGTTGTGGTGACAGACACGCGTCGTTCTAGTGGTGCGCACGACTAATTGGGGGCTAATGCACAACTCCAAGTGCTTCAAGGGACATGATAACAAATTCTTTTCATATTCTTTGGTGCTCTCAATAGATATGTATGTATGTACAGCTATGGAATGGAGAACATCGTCTGTAGCTACACTTGATTCTGATCGTCATCGTTATTGCTGCTCTCACTCCCAAACGCCCAAGGCTTGTAGCTATTGTTTATGCCATCGTGCTTGCTATTAAATCACCACCATCAAGCGCTCTCTCACACACCCACTATGAAGCCGTCTCGATAGATGATCCCTTTCTCTTAATCTCTTTTTCAGGATCAACTCCGAGTTCCCACTCTTCTCTCTCCCGCTTCATGTCTCTCTTACACCACTTGATAGTGATAATACCCCAAACAACGGCCCACAAGAACGGAACTGCCCATGCAACACCATAGGCGCCGGTTGCTGGAACTTGTGGAATGACGGATATGACGGTAAGGGGCACGGCGAGTACTAGCGCCGGGATGGACCAGAACCAGGATTGTTTGTAGACCATCTCTCGGAAACGTGGGCTAGCTTTGTATCGAGCTGCTAATGCTTCCCGATAAGGCCGGCCACCAAGGGCATTAACCGCGATAACATCCTCGATGAAGTAGTAAACACCTGGTAAGACCTGCATAGAATTAGCGTGTGACAAACTGCTAGTTTTGTTTATTTTTGTGCGTACCTTTTCTCCCTTTGCAGTTGAGCTGATGCGGAAAGGAGCTGGCCAGTTCATCTGGTGGTAAAGCGTAATGAGGAACAGAACACCACCATAGCAGTAAAGAATAGCTGGAGCAGGCATGCACAGCACTCTCAGCCAAACATTGTGAGGTGCACTGCCAATGATGAACAAAGCAGTAACCACAAAAATAGTAAGGGTGGAAGAGTACGTCAGCATATCAAAGCACCAGCGGTGATTCGTTCCCAGCGGTCGGTAGAACCTATCCACCTTGATCAATCGGAGGGTGCGGATGGCGAATTCCAAGTACGTGGGACCGCCCCAGATTGTAGTGACAACAGCAAAGATGATCCATCCTTCAACGTCCCCTGCATATTTGAGTCCGTAGTATAAAGCTATCGGAACCGCGGATGCGTCTACAAACACCAGGAACGCGAAGATGAAGAGTCGCCAGCGCTTCCAGCCATGATGCCATGTAAACGGGAGCTGCGGTAGCAGATGGGGGTTTTCGTCGTAGTACTCTAGTAATGTTGTAGCTCGTCGTCGGTATTCTTTTTGAGTAGCGGCTCGAGAATCGTAGTATGCTTCTGCTTGGGGTCGCTGGGCATAGGATAAGCTTCTTCGCGCATCTGAACTCCTTCTAGGAGCATCCGAGTTCCGTCGAGCGCCCTCTGATGTTCGCCGAGCACCTTCAGATGTCCGTCGAGGTAATTCTGCAAACGCTGAGTCGAGGGGCTCTCGCGGTGAAACTGGTGAAGCTGCCTCCTCTGGAATGTTGAATCGTACACCATTGGTAGAGGATTGGTGAGACTGCGAGGGACGAGAGATCACGGGGGCTTCGGGGACATCTGTCGACGAGAGGGCCGAGTCGGACACTGGCGCAAGGCTGCCCCTACGCACCTCAGGCATTCTTGTATAGTGATGTGGTGTTTTGCCCGTGGGTGGTGTTGGTGATGATGGCAGTGATGGGAAGAGGAAGACGAAAATGGCCAAGTTGAGAATGAGGTGAGGTAAACTGGAGATTAAGCTAAACCAGATAACTTGGTTCTAAGGGGAAGATGGAAAAATGTGTGGAGGGTCGATCATAAGGAAAAAAGGGCCCATTTCAGTGGCAAAGTTTGGATTTTAAAACTAATCGTGTGAGGCGGGCGGGTTGCCATGATACTTATTTAGAGTATGTAGCATGATCAGGATCGATGAGACGGACCTAGACGGGGACGGGCCCCAGCGATAGCGATCGATAAAAGGGTCTGACGTGCGGATGCAACAGTACAGTAGCTAACAACGAGAAAATCAGCTATCATCACCCATCCATCAGGGGTCACTTCAATGCGGTGTAACCGCTAATAATTACAGCGGCTTACAGCTGTGATTTGCGAATGACGTCCTTAAGCCGTCGGGCTTTTTTCCCCTGTGGCCAAGGAAACCAACCGCGGCCAAGGATTCTGTCAGTGCCCGCCAAGCGACGTCATTGTCGGGATGTATGTGGGGCCGCACCCGGCAATGAAGTCACCGATCGTACCGCTTACATACAGTGTCCATGCTGGCCCAAATTTAGAGCCAAGAGAGGGATTTGTCTCGTGAGGCACATATATATGTAAGGTAAGCTTAGTAAATATGTTTAAATTTATTCCCGTCCGCATGCATCTCATCTCGGAATCCATCACATAATCGGACCCTGAAAGTCTGGACGAGACAGAGTAAGCATGATAAAAGAAGACTACCTATACCTAATCTTACCATAAATACATCCTAAAGTATGCCTAAACTTGTCAAATGTTTACACTAAGAATGTGATGAATTTATGTATCATAAGTCTACCTATCTTGCTTACAGACGCTCTGGCACAAAAGAAAGTATGGTTACTATCTCAAACACGATCCCCCATCGAGATCTACTCACCCCTGACCATTACATCAGACACTCAACTCATTCGATTCATTCTTGGAAAGCGCCTTGTACTTTCCCGGCTTAACGTTGGATCCTCTGCCCCGGGCAAAACAGTTATCCGTCTCAGGCCACTCATTCGGGCGAAGATAATAAGGATCTCTCTTCTTCATTGACAGCATTCCAATGAAGTCAAACGGATCTGCGATATACATCGCCCAGTGCCGTTTATGAATCCATCCAGGTCCCATACGCTCTGTCTTGCCGTCGAAGTCGAGGTATTGACGTTGGTCGTAAGGTAGATACCGTCCCGGGTGGATGATATTGAGCCAGTACGTATAAAGGGCGACAGGAATGGCTTCTAGAACATAAAAAGGCCATTCACGCTTCATAAGTGCGTTGCTGTTGTCTTCTCCGCTGGAAAGAATATCCCTGAGCTCAAACGTCTCGACAGCGCGGAAGACACAACGAATGAGGATGAGCATCGACGTGCCGTAGAGCATGATGAACAGAGTTCGTACGTTTGAAGGCAACATGTTGGCCCTGGAGCATCGCCTGTGAAGAATGCCAACCATGGCAATGAAGCCAATCTCGATTGCCCCTTGGAGAATAACCGCGATGGCCATGAGGGTCGCACCCGATTTCAGTCGATCATCATCCTGTCGACCATTACCAGCTGCTATCCATGAGGCACCGATGGCAGTGAAAATCTCTACGAGAGAACCCAAGAAGACAAAGATGTATACGATTCGGTTAGGGTTGATGATCGAGTGCATCGGTAGATAGTGCATCAGACGACCAAGAGTGTTGTATTCGGCAGCTGAGTACACCGGAGGGGCGAGATAGATGAAGATGCTCGAGATCATGTATAAAGGAAGGCTGTCGGGTTTTCGTACTGAGATGGCTCTCATTACCCATCCGATGCAGAAGAATAGGCCGGCGTAGAACATGAAGAAGGTAACTCGCCAGAACTTGTATCGACTGTCTTGCATCAGCATCTGTGTGGGCTCATACATACCAGACAATGACTTACGTGTTCTGGATATAATGTCCTATGAGTGATATCCCTATGATCACCGAAGCAATAATGGGGAGGATTTTGTTGGCATCGTAGCCATAGAGATTGTCTTTAGTTGGATTTGCCATGGTGTAAGCAAGTGGTATGAGTCAACAGTATTTTACAGGCTTTGGCTTCAGCAGATTTCACTTTCAAGGTGAACAACATTGTCTTTATATACGCCGCTTAACCCATAAACTCCCTTTCGTCATTGCCTCTATCTCTGAATCTGCCCTGCGTCTCCTCCATCTGTAACAAGGCGCAGCCACAGCCGTCGAGTGTAAGCTAGCAGCCCTACAGCACCTACAGCGCTGGGTAGCGACAGATTTGGTTAGACGTGGCGATTGTGCCTGTCGATGTGGACCCTTGGCAACTCAGCATTTTCTGCTTATTGGTCTGACTCTTCAACCTGAATCCGTTGATCCTGCATGGCTGAATATCTGATGTTTGTCTATTCCCTGATATTTCTTATCTATAGCGGTAGGTTAGCACTGCTTTTGGTCTGGTTCTGGCTGCATTGGCTGTATTCAGGTAGATGTAGCGCTCGGGTGGGCCGTATTGAACATTGACAGCTTGAGCCACTCTCGGATGTCTCAAACCCTTCATCTAGGGTCGTATCTTTCGTAAAGAAGGAGGAATCCAATTCCAGCGGCATAGATAACTTCATTTGGAGCTTTCATTGCGGTGTATTGCCTGTAAAGAGGCGAGCTGTATTACACGATCTCAACTGTCTGAACCACTATTCGCAATACCTACTTGTACCTACCCCAGACCAATAACTAACTCCACAACTAGACAGCATAACAGCTTCTCTATTCAAGGTAACAAAGAAGTGAATCAATAAGCCCTTGCCAAAACAGATAATAATAAAAAAAAGTAACATCGAACAATAGTTGCAAACGGCAAAAGAGAACTCCCCCGGGAAGGCTCGAACTTCCGATCTCCCGATTGTCTATGAATAACAGTCGGACGCTTTAGCCAACTAAGCCACAGGGGATAGATAAGCTCGCTTGACGGTAGTGAAATGCTTATTGCTACCTAATAATAAACATTTGCCTCAACGTCTGGCATAAAACAAACAGCTTCTTAATTTGGACTTAACTTGAATTATTCATAACATGAGACGAGATGCTAGACATAATAATGTAGATAGATAGCTTGCTTATTTTCACTCTAGTGATTATATAACTCATAAACTGAACATAGTTAAGTATGGCTTCAGGCGCCTCGTGGTTCACTCCCAGTTTTCGTATTATAGAAATTAAAATCCATCATAAGACTTCATCGCTCTCTATCTCTTCTATTAAATCATCTGCGTCTGATATGGCGAGATACGGCCATGATCCAGTCGTCAACTCCAGTTGTGACATTCGGTTCTGTATCTTGTGTAGAAAGCCAGAGTCTCGCCCTCCAACAGAGTGCAGGACATGTTGAAGAGAGTACAAGATTTCTCCAGCACCAACAAGCATACTACTTCCATGAACCGAAATTGGCGTGCACGCAACGATGTCAAGCATTGCATCTGCCAATCGGAATACTTTAAGCTCCTGTAATATCGAAGTCAGTTCCAGCACGAACCATCTCCCTGTGTCACTTACAATACCATAGCCGTGGGTTGTGATGGCAGAATTTGTCACCATTGAAAAAAGTGAGAGCATCTTGTGGCCGATCTTGACTGGAAGAAAAAGAGAGAAAGCTTCGTCATCTGGGTAACACGACATTGCAAAATGGCGAGCCGTATACTCCCATAGAATAAGTCTGATCCATTGGCGGGTAACGAATAAGTCAACTCTTTGAGCTTCACGAGCAGCGTGGTCATGTGCATCTAGACACAGAGCGGCTTGATATGACACCAGTTTTTGTCTCTCGAGGGGCTGCTGGTTTGATGAAATGGTTGTCAAGTTGCTCTCGAGATATGCAAAGAGTCTTGTGAGGGAGATGAAAGCTTGCATTCGTTGTTCATCTGCCATGTCGTCTTGTGTGTCTGGGAAGACATCGATAACTTGGAGAACTGCTTGCAAACCATGCTGTGCAGAATACGTTCTGAGACAAAAGGGTCAGCAATGTGACATGAAGTTCAGGGTCTACTGTACCTCTCGGTGATGAGAACAAGCCAGTATATACGGAGTCGGAGTGACTGTTCCTGCTTAGTAAGATGGCAATACGTCTCAGGATAACCAAGTTGCATGAGCTGAACCTGCGTCACAGCTTCTCTTAGAAACAGGCCAGCAGTTCGTAGCTTATTACCGTTGGAGTGGTAAACATGAAGAAAGAAAGGTATAAGTGCAGAAGCTATACTGTAGCTCTCTCGGTAATCATAAAGTTCTCTTAGTTGAAGACACTCGGTAGCAAACTGGAGAGATGAAGGAGTGTTTCGTGGGCCAGCATGTTCTGGTAGTCTTAGTTGAGCTATGGTGGCAGCACATAGCGCAGCCGCTAGAGCATGAGACTCATAGTCGTTAGGATTATTTGAAATTTTCGTAAATAGGTGGTCGGGGTTGATGACCATCCAAATGGAAGATACTGGTCGTTTTGAGATTTGGAGGAAACGTTGATAGTCGTGGAGTGGTAAGCGATACGGTGGGAGAGGTACAGAGCTGGAAGGGTCGGAACGAGATTGACCATCATCTTGAATGGTACAAGGTTGAGTTTCCTTGATGCTCCGTTGAAATCTCTCGACTTTCTCTTTGGTTGTGCTTCTAGGTCCGCCCTTCGGCCCACGTTTCTTGCGGGTTCTCAAGGCTGTGCATTCGATGCCTCTGATTCGACATTCGTGACACGGTTTTCCTTCTTCACATTTCACACGACGTAAAGCGCAGCCGTCACATGGACTTGCGTTTCTGAGTCTCGTTGTCATCGTGACTGTGATTGGTAATCGAGTTGATGAGTCAAGCTCGATTGAGGTTGAGTCGAGGTCAGAGGGTGACAATGTCTGGGCCGTCTTGCCCCACTCGCCACCAGAGTCTACTATTTGCTGAGATGCACCTCTCACGTTTTACTACAGAACATGATTACACAGCCTGGATTGAACAAAGTAGCCAGGCTCAAATGGATTATCATTCAGTTTACCTTACATGAAAGCAATGCTACATCTTTATGAGGAGTTGACTTACGGCCTACGTTGAAGGGCTCTCTTCATTTTAGTCCCAGTCTAGGAGAATAACATTATCCATATGATATAAACCATCAGCTCCGTTTCCTCGGTTGATATTGCGCTATTAGTGACTATCGATGCTCAATTGGACCAACTACCGTACGTGTGTGTTTGTAAGTGAGCCGAGACACTTGGTCTAATTTAGTTATCTATAGTCCGCTTACTCTACAATAACATTGTACCGTTTAAGAGCATCGACAGATCCGCCAACTGATGAGTCTCGCCTCGCTTGACCCTATCCAAGCCCATCAACCAGCACATACGACCATAGCTCGCAGAGAATACGGGGTCCCGTCCGCTCCCCCATCGTCAAGCTGCCAAGCGCCGGATTAGTAGTTGGGTCGGT